>JBBPJJ010000679.1:0-15670 GCA_038088635.1 Veloboletus limbatus
CTTTACTGGGACTGAAAGACCGGGGACCGAAGATGACGAACTTTAGAGGCAAGACTAAGCGTAAGATTGCGGAGCTCAAAGTTAGGGAATACAGGTCGTGCTAGTGTGGCTTATATACGTAAGAGAAATGAGCACAGACCATGACTATGAAAGGAGGAAGGATAAAGAAAGGTAAATGAAAAGAACAACATGGAATATGAAAGAAACGGAAAGAAACGGAAAGAAACGGAAAGAACCCTGTTGAAGGGAGAGGACTGACGAGGTTGTATATGACTCAGTTAGTGAGTCAGCTATAGAAGTCGGAAGAATCGGAAAGAAGAGAAGTAATCGTAATCATGATGACGAACGAAAGGTGAACCCGTGGGTTACCGTAGAAAGGTCATCAAGATAGAAAAGATATGGAGAAATAGATTACATAGACGAATACAAAGATGAAACGTAACAGTGGAGGCATAGGGCTAAGGGTATTCTATGAAAGGAAGGGAAGATCAAAGAAGCGAAGAGAACAGGAGGTAGACTCAATGATGAGTCAGAGACAGGGGTGATGACTCAATGATGAGTCAAAGACAGGGGCGATGACTCATGTTGAGTGAGTCAATGGGAGCCATGAAGGCGAGGACAGTATAGGAGGACTCGGGTTAGGCCAAGTGAATGCATGAGGAGGGAACGAGGCATGCATGAGGCAGAGATCTAGAGACAGGGATCTAGGAATGACCATGAGGTCCGAGGGAACGGGGAAAGACCACGGATATGGTCCGAACATGAGGACAAGGGAAGGACCGAGGATAAGGTCCGGAGCGGAGATAAGGATGACTCGAGTAAGCACGAGGGGAACTCATGGTGTGAGACTGTGAAAGGAAGCCGCAGCAAGGCAATGCTTAAAGGGAAGGCCTTGAGGTGAGCACGTGATGATCACGAGGTGTGCTTAAGGAATGAGTCGGAATGAGCAGAGGAAGGTTGTACTCAGCGGGTACAACACAAGGAGCACAAGGAGGATCCAAAGGAGTATGCCGAGGGCGATGTCATAGACCGAAGTTAGGGGTTCCCGTAAAAGGACTAAGAATAGGGGAAATCGTAACATTACCCCCCTACTAAGGGTCAAATCACCGATGAAGACAACACTCAAAGGTAGGGATGGAGGAACTCCGGGCGAGGAGACGGAGTTGGAGAGGTGGCTGAGAATCTGGCAGAGATGCCAGGATGGGGATCTCGGTAGTGTAATGTCATTTTGAACCACGGTCAAGGACGAGACCGGATAACCAGAGCTTCTTGCCGTTTCAACGTGGCATCCAGAAAACGGTTCAAGGAACTAGGACAAGGATAGTTTTACATCATCTCGAATGCACGGGAGGACAGGGAAAGGGGTAGTTTTTCATCATCTCGGATGCACGGAAACAAGGGACAAGTTACCATCACGAGATAACTGGCACTAGGGTTATCACCGGGTTTCGGGTGACCAAGGACTTGGGACAAGTTGACCAGGATTTGGCAACCGGCACTAGGAATATCGCCGATATCGGGCGATCAGGGATCTTGTCAATTTGTTGACCTAGGATTGGGAACCAGGATGCAATAGCGGAGCACTGGACATGGATAGTTTTAGTGTCGTTGCGGACGTAACTAGGACATAGGAATAATCTTTTTTTGTTAAAACAAGAGATCGGTTCTAGGACATGGAAAAACCTGGTAGTTTATCGTCATTTCGGACGTGACCAGGGACTGGGGCATGGGTTTCGAGGGTAAGGAGGAATACCGGGGTTGAGAGACTGGATTCGGGGCCGAAGGTTGCACTTCGGTTGAGTCGACAGTTGGGTGATGACAGATAGTTTGACGTCATTGCGGACATACGCGGAGATCTAGAATCGGGAGCAAGGAGACATGGAGATGAAGAGATCTAAGAGTGTGAGAAACGAGGAAACAGAGATCAAGGAAACGAAGATCGAGACGAGGAAATCTAATAGGCGAGAAACAGGGATAGTTTAATGTCATTGTGGACGTTTCTAGGAAACTAAGGAAAACAAGAAGGTCAGATGGCAAGAAAAGTGAACCCGTGGGTTACCGTGGAGGAGCCATTGACCGAAATGAGGAGAGATCTAGACAAAAGGAAGAAGACGAAGGAGAAGACGAAGGAAAAGAAGGGAAATACCCCCCGAACAAGGGCAAATCACCCGATGAAGCCAAAAACAAAGAAATAAGAGGCAAGGAGCAAGGATTAAGAGAGAAGATCAGAAAAGAATTAAAAGAATGAGGAAGAAGAGCAAGCAAGAATGGGTAGCTCGTCATCGTCCTCGAGAAGAGAGGGAACATACCCGTCGTCGACGGTGGTGAGGCAGGGAAGACAGAGATCGTCCAGATCGAGGCCATCGGGGATGTAGGCACCGTCGGGAAGGAGGACAGCGGCCGGGGAGGAGATAATGCCAGTGACATCGCAGCCGGCAGCGAGGAACGAGAAGATCTCGTCAGGGAACAGAGGAGTGGGAGCTGACCGTGCAGCCTGTTTGGCACGCTTCTTCTGCAACTTCTTTTTCTGGTTGCGGGTAAGGGGAGCGGCTGTAGAAGCAACGGCAGGGGGGTCCAGGAGGGTGGCAGCTATTTCATTGAGGGATGCCGTTAGGCCAGACATGGAGGGGAACTCGGGAGACGGAGACGGACACCCTGCCGTTTCAACGTGGCACCCGGGTGTCGGGGGAATCTCTGAGGGAGTCAGGGAATGAGAGAAGGGGCCAGGGACTTCAGCTGCTTCAACTGGACGGGGAGAAGGCCAGCGATGAATTACTGGAGTTGCCAGGGCTTCAAGGACTGAGACAGGAACTGGGACAGGGAGAGCTGGAGTTGAAGAATGAGAAGGATTCGGCGAGGAAACTAAGGATACCGAAGGTTCCGAGGGTTCCTCAGGAACTGGAGACAAGTGACCAGGAGGAGCCGGGGAGACGGGACAAGAGGATCCTGGACTTGGGAGATCGAGGAAGAACTGAATGTCCTCGGCAGAGAACGGATCTTCAGGGAAGACTTGGATGACGTCATCGTCTGTAGGGGAGTCGCTGGAAAGGACTTCAAATCGATTGGTGGGGAGAGAAGCCAGAATCAGCGTGGGAGTGAAAACGGGTGAGCCACTTGTGTTGGAGTGTCGAATAGAATGGCATCCGATTTTTCCACAAAAATGGCAACCGCTTTTGATGGGGCGAGAGCGGGATGGTCGAGCCAGCTTGAGATGAGGTCGTTGGGCGGTGGAGGAGGAGGCAGAGTGCCGATTGGAGTGGCATCCGGGTGCACCACAAACGTGGCAACCATAGGGGCGGAGACAAGGCAGGACATGCTGAGTCATGTGCTTGTTGGAATGACATCCAATGAGGAAGCAAACACGACAACCCCAGAAAGGGCGGCGAGATGGAGAAGATCGAGGGGACGCATTGTACCTTGCCGTTTCTATGTGGCGCCCAGGTACTGAAGGTGGGGAAGGGGAGGAATGTTTGTCGAAATGACAACCGACCTTGGAACAAATATGGCATCTGCAGGATGAGGAGCCAGGACGGGTAGCCGAGACTGAAGGGATCAGGGTTGATGGCTGGGAATGGGAGGAAAGGCCTATGTGGGTGACCTGGGGACGATGTTTCATGTCATCGCTGACGGACTTGTACTTAGTAGCGGTTGGTGCCGCCAGAGGTCTGGGAGACGGAGACTTGAACTGGAAAACGCCCTGCTGTTTCTTGGTGGCGCCCGGGCGAGCAGTCGGAGTCAGAAGCTTGGGCTTAGATATATCCTGCGTCGATGGACCAGGACTGGTGGACTTGGGTTTCGGAGACGAGGATAGTTTAACGTCTTTTCGGACTTCCTTGGTTGTGTTTACCTGCACTGAAGGGCCAGGTTGGGGCATGGGGGACTTGGAAGTACGGTGGTGAGCTCATATTGTTCTAATTGTGTCGACCTCCATAGCGTTTGGGTCATAATCAGAGGGCGAGGGAGGATTGGACTCCGAGACGGTCATCGGATCTGAAGAAGGATAGTTTTCCGTTGTGTCGAGGACGTTAGTCGGGGAGGAGGAGGAAGGAATACTTGGACGGTGAGTGGTTTTAATATCCAGGGCTCGTTCATAAGCGGCTTGGAACATAGAAGCCTTCTCATACCATTTGTTGATGGAATCAGGTACAGGGTCCATGGACATAATGCGCATCATGAGGCTAACGGGGATCCCTGTTGAATAATATCTGATCAGAACATTGTCATCGGAGATGCCAGCTTGGATGGCATATTTCTGGAACTCGGTATACTTGGTTAGGGTTGGGAGAACAGATCCTGACTTGGGAATCGAGATTGTGATCGT
This sequence comes from Veloboletus limbatus, assembly GCA_038088635.1. Lineage (NCBI taxonomy): Eukaryota > Fungi > Basidiomycota > Agaricomycetes > Boletales > Boletaceae > Veloboletus > Veloboletus limbatus. The sequence goes on from JBBPJJ010000679.1 coordinate 4,322, forward strand.
GGAGAGCCAGTTAATGGCTTCTTGGATTGGGTCATTGGTGGCAAAGGCGACTTCGAATTCTTGGCAGAATTGTGACCAAGATGATGGTTTTGTTTTGCGCATGATGGCTTCCTGGTATAGAGAAGCCCAAGAGGCAGCAGATCCTTTTGTCATATATGAGAGGGCAAAGGCAACTCTCTTCATGTCGGTGTTGTAGACTTCCTGGTTAGCTATGAGGTAGAACCTGACCTCGTTGATCCAGTCTTGGGCTGTCTTGGCGGATCTGTTGTAGGTGCTTGGGGTTTTGAGGTCTAGTTCTTCAGGTTCGCTGCTTGGTGGGGTCGAGGGTTGGAACGGTGGCGGTGGCGGTGGGAGTGCAGCGGTTAACTCCTGAAAAGAGTATGCTGGGGAATCCACAGAGGTTCTTGACCTGGGAGTCCTGCGAGAATATGGTGGTAGCGGTGTTCTCCATGTAGTAGGAGACATACGAGGGGTTGGTTGTGAGGATCCTTCTACAGGTGACAAAGGTTCAGCAGTTGGTGTTAGCGGGGAGAGTGGTGAGCGTGTTGGGGAGGTCGGTGACATTGGTGGTGGGGGTTCCCATGGAGGGGCGACTGGTGAGTCATCAAAAAGCGAGCCGAAGATTCGGCTAGCCAAGGAGACGGCGGCGAGGAGGGCGTCGTCGGGGCGCTGAGGAGAGGGTGCTCAGCAACGAGGAGGCATGGTGAGCCAGACGAGGAGCGGGGAACGAGGAGTGAATGATACGGCTCACGATAGCAGTGGCCGGCAGAAGATATTCTTGATCTTTTGTTACATGTGGGCTTGGGTAAGCTCGCACGTAGCCCTGGTGAGGTTCAGGACAAGGGGAGCCTTGGCCGATGCCGTCGATGGTGTACGCGAAGACGTAGGCTACACACGTATAGTGCCAGCCAAAGGAATTGTATACCAGGTCGAGCGCAGAATCAGCAAAGGAGGCTGGGATTGCAGAGGGTACAAGGACTAGGGGTAGATCTAGGGTCTAAGGTCTAGGATCCAGGGGAAGTCCAGGGAGATCAAGAATAGAGAACATGGTACGTGCTACTAGGGTTTATATAGCATAGGGTAAAGGGCACGGACCATGTCAAGAAAGGAGAAAGAGAACAGCACCAGTCAAGGGCTGTGTGGAAGGAGGACAGCACCAGTCATGGGCTGTGCGAAGGAAGGTCATAGAATATGAAGGAATCGGAAAGAAGAGACTAAAGAAGGAAAGCACAGGAAATAGGCTGTGCGAGAAGAGAAGCCAAGGCTATGTGTGTGGAGGCATAGGGCTAAGGGTATTCTATGAAAGGAAGGGAAGATCAAAGAAGCAGAGAGAACAGGAGGTAGACTCAATGATGAGTCAGAGACAGGGGCGATGACTCAATGATGAGTCAAAGACAGGGGCGATGACTCATGTTGAGTGAGTCAATGGGAGCCATGAAGGCGAGGACGGTATAGGAGGACACGGGTTAGGCCAAGTGAATGCATGAGGAGGGAACGAGGCATGCATGAGGCAGAGATCTAGAGACAGGGATCTAGAGACAGGGATCTAGGAATGACCATGAGGTCCGAGGGAATGGGGAAAGACCACGGATATGGTCCAAACATGAGGACAAGGGAAGGACCGAGGATAAGGTCCGGAGCGGAGATAAGGATGACTTGAGTAAGCACGAGGGGAACTCATGGTGTGAGGCTGTGAAAGGAAGCCGCAGCAAGGAGATGCTGGAATGGAAGCTGCAGCAAGGCAATGCTTAAAGGGAAGGCCTCGAGGTGAGCACGTGATGATCACGAGGTGTGCTTAAGGAATGAGTCAGAATGAGCGGAGGAAGGTTGTACTCAGCAGGTACAACACAAGGAGCACGAGGAGGATCCAAAGGAGTATGCCGAGGGCGATATCGTAGACCGAAGTTAGGGGTTCCTGTAAAAGGACTAAGAATAGGGGAAATCGTAACAAAGACTACCTTTGTACCTCATGATATAATCAGCGGTGAGGGTCAGAGAGTTGAGGCCATCTTTCCCAACAGATTCCAGCTGAGTTTGGAATACCTTCAGTAATTGGCTATGGCTGAGAGTATATGCTGTTTGCCCCCAGAAATACTTGACAATGCCGAGAAGAATGGTATAGAGGATTTCCATTGGAGTATTCTTGTGGATATTGAGTTCCTGAATCCCAAGGAGTGGGTTAATGCAGGTGTCAACTGATTGACCTCCAAGTAGCATTTCAGTCAGCCTGGGTAGGGATGAATGTAGCCTCATAAATGAGACAAGGTCGTCAAGGATAGGACTAGTGGTTTGCCTTGGACTATTGGCAACAAGGACAAGGGTTCACCTTAGATAAGGACGACAAGGACTAGGACTGCCTTGGGATATCAGCAGGAGCTTAGCAAGAGAGGAAGTGTCCACTCAGTAGTAGGACAAGGACAAGGAAGACTGAGGACAACCGCAATGGTGGGATTGCAAGGTCTAAAGAATACAAGAGATAACCATAAGGAGGTCTAAGCTAAGGTATAAGAAAGTGAGGGCAAGGGTTTATATACCCAAGCCATGGAATACGAAGGAACTCTGTGGAATGTCTATGAGTAAGCATGGAATGTGAAGGAATGTCATGAAATGAAGTGAAAGCCAATGGCAAAAAGAAGAGCGCTTGGTCAGCACAATAGCAACCGAGGGAACCCTATGGAAGGATTGGTAATACAGATGTATCATGTGACACTAAATAGAGGTGCAAGATGAAGACAAGATGGTGAAGAGGAAAAAAAGGGGTGACATGTAACATTATCCCTGGTTTAGCCAGCAAGTCCACAATGCAGCTATGCTGGAGAGTTATAACCTGATCCATCCATGTTGTAATATCCTTGATCTGGAATGACATCATCTTTGACAGGAGGAGAGGGTGGTCGAGAGTCCTGACAAGGGCGAGGAGTACATCGAGTTGGGTTCATATAATGTATGTAGAAGGCAATGGATGGTGGGGGAGGTATCATTCAAGGTGCGAGTGAGCAATGAGATCCAGAGGACGAAGAGGATGAGGAGGGAAACTTTGACAATTCATACATTCAGAGTAACCATGTTGAGGGTGTCCAGGAGCTCATTGAAGACAAATGGAACATTGATACAGGTTGCAATCTGGTCAGGTGTGGCCAAGACATCAGCAGACAAAACATGCTTCATCATAGCGAGGATGATAAGGGGGTAGAGAGGCAAAACCTTCATCACCTCCCCACCAAGAATTCACTTGTTCTAATTCTTCTAACTCCACAAGGGTGAGGGGAGAGACTGAAGATGAAGATATTGAGCTAGGTGGTGGAGGAATGGCAAGTGGGATTTGATGAAGTTGTTGGAGATAACAATTGATGTCATCAATGAATTCAGGGAACCCGATTTGATGCATCAACTATAAAAGATCCTCCTCCAAGATCAACTGGAGACTTTGGATGCATTGTGAATGATGAGCAAACTGGGAAGAGGTAATGGTCGGGTGGACCGTTGTCAAGGTCAACCGGGAAATGGAAAGGAAGAGGCAGAGTAGGTAAAGGAAAGGCAAGTTATTGTTAATGTGAGAATCTATAGTACGACTGAGAGAAACGTCACGAAGCTGAGAAATCAAGTGTTGTGAGGAGGCATGGTTTCAAAAGGTTTTATCACAGAGGTGTGTGAATATAGGAATGGAAACAGAGGCAATAGAAGGAGATGGGCCAAGAGGAAGGAAAGGAACTTCAGTAGGAAGATCAAGAAAGTCTGTCAATTGATTGGCAAGAGTACATGTTTGGGGAAGCAAGTCCCCATCCTGGTTCAGAAATGGTGGACCAATTATCATAGTTGATAAGGTCGATGGGATGAGAAGAAGGTTGAGTAGAACCAGTTGTCATGTTGGGTAGTGATGGAGCAGATAAGACAAGGAAAGACGGAGGGATGTCGTTTATTATAATCCAGGACAGCAGATTGTGAATGTTTTAAACTCTGTTTGGGTATTCAGGAATCGTCTTCTGGCAGGTATCCCTTCCATCAGATCAGGAAGGAACAGGAGGACGGGGTCCCATGATGTTGTAGAATTTTCTCAATTTCATATTCCTCTTCATTGCCAATGAGGTCAGGTGGGGGATTTAGAAAGTTTGGTCCATGTACGCTATTTTCATGATAGGGTGATAGGAGAGATGTGTGGAAGACCAGATAAATTTTCCACGTTTTAGGGTGGCAGAGGCGATAAGTGATGGATGATAGGACTTCTGTGATGGTGAAAGGACCTTCTTGCTTAGGGGAGAATTTGGGGTTGTTGATGCGTTGTTTAAGATTTTTTGCTTCTAACCAGACTCTGTCTTCTTTGATGAATGGGGTGAATGTTTGTCGAGTTTGAGAAGCCATGACCTGTCAGGTGAGTTCGTAAGTGGTGAGGGCTTCGTTTCATGCAGCAATAAGGGTTTTGAAATGGGTCTCAACAGTGGGAATAGAAGACTCGGCCATCACCAAGGGAAGAGCACTAATATGTTAAAGTATTCCCACAATGAGGGTAACGTGGGCATCAGGGTTGGTGGAGTTGTTCCGAACAATGAGGTCAATGCGTTCTGTCTCGATCAGGGCTTTGTAAAGGCCCAGAAGGGGAGATCTGTAATGGAGATGACTGGTGGCTGGAATAGCCAGCCGGGAGTCTGTGATACGGTGGAGGAGAACTTGTGCATATGTGTCATCTGGTGTATCAGAGCAGAGACAATGAGACACTGGGGGAAGAAGAACCGACAAAATCAGCAGGTGAGAACTAATAGGACGAGTTGCAAAAGGGTCTGGCATATCTAGCTCGGGTCTCACCACCCTCCAGGCATCATTGGGGTTCTCTCCCCACCCTGCTTGTTCAGTCGTGGAGATGGAATCGTTTGTTTCATCCAAATCTTCATGGAGTTGGAGGTGTATTTGGTCGGTGGTGGTGATGAAGAAGGATGGTGATGAGGAAGTTTCTTCAATGAGTTCTGGAACAGGGGAGACAGATTGAACAACGTAGGTCATGCCCATGGTGAAAGGGAATTAAAAAGTATGGTAAAAGGGACAATAATCGTAGCGGCAGAAGTAGGTGTGTTCTAAAGGATGGGAACTGGGGACTTTGTAGTGAAAGCGAAAGGTAAAGTGAGATAATTTTTTTCTTTGGGGATGAAGTTGAACATAAATTGAAAGGGAAAGGAAAGAATGGGGATTTTCAGAGCTTGTGGCATTTTTTATAGTCGGCTAGCAATGCTGTGGAATGTTTCAAGTTGTGCTTGGGAACCGATGAGTCTTCTTCGGCTGTGTATCCTTTCCATCGGATCAGGAAAGAGCGGTGTGCTGCAGAAACCCCTGTGGCATCAGATCTCCTCAATTTCATATTCTTTTTTGCTATCTATTAGATCCGGTGGTGGCTGTGGGAAATTCCGTCCATAAGTGTTGTTTTCATGGTATGGGGATAGAAGAGAGGCGTGGAATACGGGATGAATTTTCCATGTTGTGGGGAGACATAGTTGATATGTGATTGGTGAAAGGACTTTAGTGATGGTGAACAGTCCTTCTCACTTTGCAGCAAACTTGGGATTAGCTATGAGGTGCTTCAAGTTTCTTGCTTCCAACCATACCCATTCGCCAAGTTTGAATGGGGTAAACTGTTGTTTTGATCTGGCTGCCATAGTTTGCTGAGCGAGTTCGTGGGCAGCAAGAGCTTCGTTTTGTGTGGCCGTGAGAGTTGACAGCCATTGATTGACTGCCAGAAGGTTTGATGATGGGAGAACCGAAGGTAAGGCTTGGGGTTCGAAGCCCATCATGAAGAAGAATGGTGACTTCCCTGTGACCAAGTGAGAGCGATGATTGTGTGCAAATTCAGCCATCGTGATATGATTGGCCCACGTTGTTGCTTTGTTTCCACAGAAGATCCATAAATAAGTTTCTATTTCCTGGTTCACATGTTCCATTTTGCCATCGGTCTGAGGATGGTAGGCAGTGGAGATAGCGAGTTCATAACTGAGAAGTCTCCCCAATTCTTTAGCGAAGGAGGAGGTGAATTGGGGACCTCGATTAGAGATAATTTTCTCATAAAGGCCAAATCGAGTAAAGACATGAGTGAAAAAGAGTGAAGCGATGCCTTCGGCAGTAACGGTGGTTGTAGTGGGGCAGAGAATTACCCCCTTCGTAAGCCCATGGTCGACCATGACCAGGAGAGCATCAAAGCCAGCAGAGGACAGGAGACTGGTGATGAGATCGCAGGAAACCTGCTGGAAAGGACGGGAGCAGGCAGAAGGGATAGGAATGAGTGGAGGATGGGTGGGGTGAGTGTTAGACTTATTTCATGGACAGATTGCGCAGCCGGCAATGTAGCAGCGAATATAGTGAGCCAAGCCTGGCCACCAGTACTGGGCAGTGACCAGTTGACGAGTTTTGAGGTATCCCGGGTGTCCTGCCATTTCATGATCGTAGCACCCAGACATGATGGAATGCTGGAGAGCGTCATCACACGGGATATACAGGCGATCTTGATAATAGAGTTTTCCATCTGTGTAGGACCAATCGGAGGGAATACAGGTGGCAGAAGAGCCTGGTAAAGGATAGGGATGAAGCCAGTTGAGGACGACCGGGTCGGAGGCGGAGGCCTGGCAAATTTGGTGATCCAGGGTGGCATCAATGAGATTGATGAACAAAGAGTCGGGGAGTAGAGTGATGTCAGCATTGTCAGGGGAACTGTTGGCAGGAATATGATCAGTGCAGTGAGAGAGAGTGTTGGGGCCAGCAAGCAATTTCCCAGGGACATGGTCGATGCGAAAATCTAAGTCCTGGAGGTCCAATAGCCAGCAGGCCTGACGACAATTCAACAACTGAGCCTGGCGAAAGTAAGTGAGATTTTTATGGTCAGTAAAGACCTGAACCTGTGAGGAGGAACTGATTAGATAGTGGTGCCAGGCATGTAAGGCATGGAGGATTGCCAGAAGTTCGCGATTGTGGATATCATAATTGTGTTCGGCAGGTGCGAAGGATTGCGAAAGATAAGAGCAGGGGTGCCAGTCCCCGTTAGCATCAGATTGCAAAAGAATACCACCAGTCGCCCATTTGGAAGCATCGGTAGCAATGGCAAAGGGTTTGGTTAAATCAGGGAGGTGGAGGACAGGTTTGGTCATAAATCTCACTTTGAGTGAGTCGAAGGCAGATTGACAGGTTGGGGTGCAATCCTATGGAACGGTTTTCTTGGTGAGATTGATAAGTGGGCGGGCTATGGTGGAGTAGTCACAGATAAAACAACGATAGAAGTTAGCGAATTCCAGAAAGGAGCGGACTTCCTTAAGATTAGTTGGTGCTTTCCAAGTGGAAATACCATCTAACTTAACTGGGTCCATTTCCAATTGACCGGGCCTGACGATCATCCCTAAATATTCCACCTCGGACATGTCAAAGACGCATTTTTCTAGTTTTAAATGTAGGTCCAGTTTGGTCATGCGTTGAAGGACTTGTTTGGTGTTTCATTCATGGGTGTCTTTATTGGGGGAGTAGATTAGTAGGTCGTCCATGTAAATGACCAACCATCCTTCCGCGATCATATCACGGAATGAGTCATTCATAAAACGCTGGAAGGTGGCAGGAGAGTTAGTCTTGCCAAAGAACATAACCATAGGTTCAAACAGTCCCCTATGCGTGATAAATGCTGCCTTCCATTGATCGCCATCTTTGATACGAACATTGTTATATCCCCATCGTACGTCAAACTTGGTAAAGTGTTTCGCTGTTTTAAGTTTGTCGATCAGATCAGTGATGAGTGGTAGGGGGTATGCATCACAGATGGTATGGTCATTTAGGTAGCGATTCTTGGCAGGGATGGAGTTTGCCATCTTTCTTTTTGACAAAGAAGAATGGCGAGGCTTGTGAGGAGGTTGAGGGGCGGATCTTGCCGGATTTGATATGTTCGTCAATAAAATCATCGGCTGCTTTGGTTTTGTCAGTGGATAATGGGTAGAGTTTACTGATTTTAGGGGTGAAGGAATCCTTTAGGTTGATAGCATGATCATATGGCCAAACTGGTGGTAAAGTTCCTGCTGCGACCTCAGAAAACACCTGTTGATAGTTTTGATATGCCATTGGGAGAGTCACCCTCGGTTTGTTGACTAGGTTTTGTATGGCTAGATCCGTTGATGTAGTATAAGCTTTTACCATAGCTAAAGATATGCATCGTGGAGTTAGGTAACATTTATTGCCTTTGATGATGTGGTTGATACAATAGGATGTTACTGCCTTTTTGGTAAAGTCTTCTGGTTGGAGAAAGTCTGTATTGCTAGTTTCGAGATAGTCATAAAGTCGTTTGTTGAATTCGTGGATTATCGAGGCGTGGCATACTGGGTGAGGTTCAATTTTGTAATATCCAGGAGCCTGTTGAGTTTTCTGAGTATCATTTGTGATCTCAGCGGCTAGGTCATTTGATCGATCAGTTTCTTGCTTGAGATGTAGTTGATTTCTTTTACAATCTATAACAGGATCTTCCTGTTGAAGCCATGGGAGTCCTAGGATGATGTGGTCATTTCCACATCCCATAACGTGGAAAAGAACTTTGGTAGTAACATGTCCGATTGTCACATAAAGATCAGCAGTGAAGTAGATGGTCCCTTTGGTGTTTAAGGACCCATCAACATTTTTGACAGGAATCAGGGTTGGCAATCTAGTGCAGGGGATTTGATTCTTTCGAACAAATCCCCAATCGAGGCAATTGATATGCGCTCCTGAGTCTATGAGGGCGGTAGTGACGACGGTTTTTTTTGTACTTGTGAATTGTTAGTGTGACAGATACAAATAATGATTTCTTGGATTTAGATTGTACAGGCGAGTACTTATCGTGAAGAGGAGAGGCTGACGTCATTACAGACTCTCCTTTTAAAAAGACTGGATCTTGTTGACGAGGATTTTGTCGTCTTTGTCGTCGCGTTCCATCAAGTCCAGGATTTCTCCCGTCTTTTCTTCGTCTGTTCTTTTTACAACTACATCAATATCTTTTTGCCTCTTCTCCTCCCAAGTGGCTTTGATGTTGATAAAACGGGTTTTGCATTTGTTGGCTGAGTGACCAGGAAGACGACACTTGAAGCAGAGCCCTCATTCTTGACATTATTTACGGGATTCTAGTATGAGCTTGGGTGGTCTGGCGATCGCAGTGGCGTCGACTTCCATCGCGTTTGAATCTTCACGGGGAAAAGAGAATGGGCATAAGGTGGAAGTGGAAGTATTCGAGGTACGTGCTTTGATCTACTTGACCCGTTCCCAAGCGGCGCTGAACGAGGCCGCTTTCTCATACCACTTATCAATAGAATCTGGTACTGGGTCCATGGTCATGATGTGCATCATCAGGTTTGAGGGAATCCCTGCGGAATAGTAGCCAATCAAGACGTTATCATCGGTAATGCCGGCACGTGTGGCATTGGTCTGGAACTCGGTGATGTAGAGACTGAGAGAAGGGGTGAACATGCCTTTACTCATGATCATCTTCTTGGTAGAAAGCCATCCGATAGCCTGATTGACAACGTCGTGGTGTTTAAATCCTCTATTGAGCCTGGATGTGAAAGAAGCCCAGGTACCCATGTTAAAGGTGCCATCGTTTTGTATGCAGCTAACACGGAAGGCTTTTGGCCAATCCTTTGTTTATATACGAGAGAGCGAATGCGATCTGTTTGGCGTCAGTGTTGTAAATCTCTGAGTTGGTACTGAGGTAGAACATGACATTGTTGAACCATCCCAGGTATTCGGAATAAGTTCCATCGAACTCCTGAGGGGCGTTGAGTTGTAGTTCAGTGGGTCGGTTAGCCATATCGGGTGGCAGTATAGCAGCGAGGGGTCGAGGTGGAGGTTGAACGGGCATCACAGGTGAAGTTTCTTCGTTGTCTTTGTCTTGGTCAGAGATCTCTGGAGAGAGGTCTTCGTCATCAGATGAGTCTGGGATCACTAGGGGTGGTTGTCAAGGGGTTGTTCTCGACGTTCTGGGAGTACTAGAGGACAGCATGAAGAGGTATATGGCTCATGATAGCAGTGGCCGTGAAGAGAAGTAACTTTGAGCTTTTGTTATGTGTGGGCTAGGTAAGCTCGCACGCATCTGCAAGATAACTAGGACTAGGGCTAGGACTGGGACTTGGGAAGGCCTCTTTGGAGGAACCTTTGCTGTGACTGAGGGACTAGGACTGGGACTTGGGAAGGCCTTTTTGGAGGAACCTTTGTTGGGACTGAGGGACTAGGGGACCGAAGTTGACAAGTTTGCTGGGCAAGACTAAGCGTAGTATTGTGGAGCTCAAAGTTAAGAGTACATGGTCGTAGTACCAGAGTTTATATAGTGTTAGATGTGGAGCACGGACCATGTACGAGAAAGGGAAGAAGACTAGAAAGGATAATGATAAAGAATGATATGGAATACGATGGAAACGGAGAGAACCCTGTTGAAGGGCGGGGATTAACGAGGCTATGCATAACTCAGTTGGTGAGTCAGCTACAGAAGGCCAAGGAATCGGAGCGAAAGAAAGTAATGGTAATCTTGATGACGAACGAAAGGTGAACCCGTGGGTTACTGTGAAGAAGTCATCAAGGCGAAAAGTAACAAAGGAATAAAGAATGAATGAAATGTAACAACCCTCGTGCTGGTTCTTCACAAATTGGTGGCACTACCACCTTTTCTCAGGGGGAGGGAGTACTAGCATACTTTGCCGCTCAACCCCAACAATTTGCTCTACCCACCTTGCAGGCAATGCCTGCCACCTCAACAAAAGAAAAGGAGAAAGCTACTCCTGCACCCACTTTGGGTGCTCACAATATCATTGCACCAGAGCTAGGTGCACAAGATTTCTCGGTGGCCATGGACCCCCCACCCACACTCCCTATAGTAGAGGGAACCCTGTTCCCAAACTTCAACAGAGCAGAGATCTCCTATGATGTACGGATACTGGGAGATACTGTCGATGTCAAGGGCATTCACACTGTCTTCCTCTGAGTAGAGAGTTACCTCTACACCTTCCAAGATGGGGCAATCATGGCAGTCCTCTGCTCGTTGTCCATGGGGCAAATCCCCAACCTTCTTTCACAATGGTCTATCCTGTCGCTATCAAAATGGACAAGGGCGTTATGGGCCCAGTCTGCCTCTACAACACCACGGAGGAAATCTGCAAATTATTTGAGAGGGCATATGCAGAGCTGGAAGGCAACATGCCCATGGCACAGGACCTGATTACTTTCCTCAATGTCTGGAGGAAGTACAGTGACTTCAAAAAGCGTTACAATAACTAACCCCAAACTGGGGCGCGAAGCGCCCCGCAACCACCCGTGGGAATATCGCTTCGCTTTGGTGAGACCAAACAAAGTACAAACCCTTGGCTACACATCGGTCCCTGG
>JBBPJJ010000680.1:0-15665 GCA_038088635.1 Veloboletus limbatus
CCCTGAACAAGCCTTCACTGGTAGGTTAATGTTACATTCCTGATGTATGTCTACCCTAATCTCTGTCACAGTTGTTTTCGATACCAGTTCTGGGTAAATCTGTGATATTAAGAGTGCACCATTTTCATTTTAATTCAACAACAGCTTCATCTTCCTGCCATGTGATTCCTGTGAGACTTGCCACAGTCACATTCTCTGGAATTCCACTTCCACTTCAACTTCAAAATATTCGAGTTGGCCTTTTTTGCTCAGCTATGGAAGTGGAGCCACTATCACTGGCTATATATACACTGATACTGTTTCCATTGCTGGCCTCACTGTATAACTTTGACTGTGGTCATCTCTGATGGCTGGTCAGGTGCCCAATTGTGATATTGGTGCAATTACCTATTCTACACAGTTACAACACCCTCAATTCACTGCAGATGGCTTGATTGGATTGGCTCTCGAATCCATCTCAGATTATGGTTCCATTTTGCACACTCTAGTCATCTATCAACAGTCAGCTGAGCCAGTATTTTCATTCAAGCTTTCATTCCCTGGAGCCAAGCTGTATATTGGTGGATCAAATTCTTCACTATACAGTGGAAAGTTCACCTATATTCCTTTGACATTTCTAATAAGCTGAAATTCTGGATGCACATGAATATCTACTCACTTTGGTCGTTCAGGCTCACTGGCAATGAACTATGGACAACATCCATGTTAATGATCTGACAATGTTCAGCAGCATCACTGTCATCATCAACACTGGTACCTCCTATATCCATGGTACTCCATTACAGGTTTCTGACCTGCATACTGCCCTTGGTGGTAAACACATTGGTGGAGGTTGTTGAAAATGTACTGTACTCCTATCTGATGCTTAGTAATAAGCTTACTAATATACCTAGTATTGCCACAGTTTGGGTTCCACTGTGGTTTGAGACCAAAACTGGAAATAGTTTCCCAGGGATCAGACCAGACTGAACTGCGGGAAAACTCGGGTTCCGGAACTCCGTCAGACCGGTTTCAGACTGGTTCCTCACTCATCCCCGACCATATATTGCATCCTGGCAAACACTGACCACAGCTGTGGGTGTGCGGCAAACCTCCATTTCAAACCTGTTTGTGTCGTTTGTGACTTGATATCTTTTCTCTACTCCTCGAGAATCTACCAAGATGGGGTTAATCAAAAAATGTTGCGGACCTTTACTACTATTATCTCCCTGTCCGCTCGTTTTGCCATATCCCTCTTTCTGACTCTACCTTCCCCACTCTACTCTAACTGAGTTTTACTGGTCCAAGGCGAGTTCTGAGAGCTCTTGTCTGTTCACCATCACTGGCAAAACAGGCTGAAGTTTGTCTTCGCGGTTGTCTGCTGTTGCACCACAGCTCCTTTTTGTTCTTAGTTTTCGAGATCTTTCTTTCCAATGTTTTCGATGTTTCTATGACTCGTCGCCACATAATGCAAGCTCTTCCATCTATACATTCTTATCTTTCTGAGCGCCTGCGCTGGACGTGGTGTATCATACTATTGATAATCAAGCTGTACGTGTCACATGGTTACCTTAGCCTAGTCTTGTTCACATGTGGATTCTCCACCTATCTCTTGGACCACATCAACCACAGATAATAATCTGTATACTATTCACATTTAACGCCTCTGGTGCTTTCTGCAGCGGATAGAAGATCCATGGCTAACTCGGGGTCAGGAGGATGCCCGTTCGTAAATTGAAACCAAGTCTGGCCACTCTACTTTTGCAACCTCTAGTCTCTGCTGACCTAGCCTTGGTTCATTCAGAACTCGGGAAGAAGACTTCTTGCTATCCTCAGACCCGGCTTCCGTATCAGAGAAAGGGCGATGGCCAATACCAGCGTCCAAAGGGCAAGAGACGCTCAGTCAAAACCCCAGGCGGCAATGGGAAAACATTGAGTGATCCCCAAGATAACGTTAAAATCGGTTAATAATTCGACGACTTTGACCATGTGACACTTATCTGACTTTCCTCCAAGATGAGTTTCTCTCGCTTCGTGCAGATCTGCCACTTGACACAGTACTAGTCAGTTGTCTTATTCGTCATACGCGGCTATCTAACACACCCGAAAGATACTTGAGAAATTCATGCCCGACGACTTCGCAGAGCTTTTGGAAATGTTTGAAGAAGAACACCCGCGAATCCGTACCAAGTATGTCCAGTCCTTATTGGATGAAACGCGAATAAGTCAATTATTCCTTGTACAGGCTAACGTACCTCTACGAATACCAGAAATTGTTGGTTATGAACCCCTCCAGTGTACATGAATCAATTCTCACCTGCCTCGATGGCATCATTGAAGCGTTCACCGCAAACATCGGTCATGGCGATCACAATTTCATGCTCCACAGGCATATAAACAGAGGGCTGTCTTATCGCAAGGAGAGAATACGAAGAGTGGCGATACCCGATTTCCAACTAGTCATTCAAGACAACTCCAACTTAGCACCAGGGGGACATCGTTCCTTCCCCAAATGGATCGGGGAAGTATCCTTCACTGTCTCTTCCTCTGAAACCCGTGCCCACCTTCAAGAAGTCATTACCAGCAATCCCACTATCGATCTCGCTTTTTTGGTTGCGATAGAGGAATCTCCTAAGTGGGAGTCTCCACACAGCACCGACGCGAAGAATTTGTTCCACAAACACTATCTCAATTATGCGGATTTCTTTGCCGATATCAAACAGGAAGGCTTAGACACTGTTATCGTCCAGAATATCACCTGGATTTCTATCACCAACATCACCTTCGAGCTATATGTCCGTCATTCCGACGGCAGTTTTACCATCGATGCCAATAATCAAGATAATTACTCGGCGTTTGGGGTACGTTTTCACTCATGTTCATTCGCCCCTGCAAACAACTATACAGACACTTCGCTCTACGATAAGTATGCAAGATGTTGACCGTTTGTTTCATGGTGCCTCCGAACGCTTCAAGGAATCGCTCTCTGCCATGATGGAGGGGAGCCATGGAGACGCTAAAGATATTGGGCAAGTACGTCAATCTTCGGCGAGGCTGTGCCTTTCCTGGCCCAGCGTGATGCACTCCTTCCAAACAGCTGTGTTCGAAGCAGCGCACGAGCGTTACGATAAGTGGTATGATTCCTCTAGGCGCAAGTGCAAATCAGTGGATCCAAGTTCTCGAAACAAGAGGTTGAGGAATATGGTGGACACACCTCGGTTGTCCTCCCCAGAAAATGCTGCAGATTCAGTGCAACCCACGGCTGGGGCGGAGAACTTGGAGGATGCGACAGGGGGGGACGATTAGGCGCTCAGCACAATGGACCCTGGAAGGCTAGTCCTGCTACATTTGCATGTAATTATCTCCTCGTATGATCCCAATTCCTGAACAAGTAAATGGCCTGTCGTTGTTTTCTCTATCTACATCCATTTTGTTTCCGAGGCCGAGCACATCAGCTTATATAATACATCATCAAGACAAGTCACTTTGTATCACAAGTACTACATAATCGACTATCCTTTGTACCTAAAGCACTTCGCGGTTTCACAAAACATGCATTGCTCACTGGATTGCGCCACATATCCCCTTCACGTCTTCACTCCGGGGTCCCTCTCGAAGCGGTAGAAAAACCGAAGCGGTCGAAAATTTTCGTTCTTACAACTTGCCCTTCAAGGCTACGTTCCTATGGCACGAAAAGTCAGAGTCCATGCTGATCCAGCTGCTAGACGGGGAACCCGAGTCAAGCGAACCGCCGAGAAAGCACCACCACGAGACATGCCTATCCATGCTGCTTCTGGGCCATGTTGCCATTCTGCCCACGTATCAGCTGCGTCAGAGGAGGAGTTTGACATTGATGGAGAGCTGACCGACCGGGACTCTGAGTCAGAGACTGACGATGATGAGAACCCCAGATCTAAGTCAGGCTCTCGTCGAGCCCCACAAGTCAGAGTATATGACCCATTTGACAATCCATCTCGAGCTCAGTCCACGAAGACAGCAACTACTGCTGATATCCAATACTTTTTTGAGCGGACTGCAGAGAATTCTACCTGTAGACCTTGCAGGTACGTTTCCTCCTCTTTATTAAAGATTCACACAGAAATAACCCTTTTTCAAAGGGAACTTCACGATGCCGATCCAGCTGGACGGAAGGAAAGGTATTCTACGCGGCATACATATATCTACGCAGCCAAGTCGGGGACATCCACACTTTGTGCCCACCTCGATCATTGGCATATCCACGAATACTTGGAAATAGTGGAAGCCTGCGAATGGCCGATATTGGTCGAGAGTGCCAAGAAGGCCTCGGAGCTTGATTACACAATCTCTGAATTGCAGCAGGTAGTGGCCGAGGGTGGCACGCTCCAAGGTCTTTGTACAAAAACGTCGGAAACGGGTACAGTGAATCATAATGGTCGAGGTTCCCTACCCCCCTACTCGAAGGAGGAGTTCCACAAACGCCTCATCGCCTTCATCATGGCTGATGACCAGGTATGTTGCTTTATCACTTGACGTCGTAATCTCTGGCTTACCTCACACAGTCCCTCAATATCGTAGAGCATAGAGAATTCCAGGATCTTCTGTTGATCCTTCGTGAAAGCCTCCGTGATTGCGGCATTCCTCGCCGGACAAGCATCCGCAACAAGATCATGGAAACGTGGAAGCAGTATCTCTTGGCTCTTAGAGATGAATTAGGGGTTAGTATGGATGTTATCTTTCTATGTCGTCTTGTCCAGTAATCTATGAATCATTCGCCAGCACGCACTCGGACGAATCTCCTTTACGACTGACGTTTGGTCGTCAGGTAACATGTCAGGCTTCCTTGCCATCACGGGCCACTGGATCGCTGAGAATTCCCAAAACTGCTTGGAGATGAGGTCCGCACTGATCGGCTTTACGAGGCTAAAAGGTAGTCATGATGGTAGCCTGTTGGCCCAGACGATATTGGCTCTCCTTGATCGCATTGGCGCCACATCCAAGGTTCGTCCACATTATACCTTCATGCATTAGCCAAAACGACATAAAATTACTAGGTTGGACACTTCTCAATGGACAATGCCGCTAACAACAAAACCTGTATGCGGCATTTAGAGACCTTGTTGGCCAATCGGGAAATTGAGTTTGACGCATGCGATCGCCAGATTAGGTGCTTCCCTCATATCATCCATATATGCGTAAAGCACGTCATGGACAGTTTCTCATCTTCCACACCCGAGGAGGTTGCGCAAGAATGGATTGAAGCATTCCCAAATCACGCCGATCGCAAATGGTATGCAGCCGCTGTCAAGAAGAACCCTGTTACGATTTTCCCTTCTCTTAGTCCTTTTACGGGAACCCCTAACTTCAGTCTACAACATTGCCCTCGGCATACTCCTTTGGATCCTCCTCGCACTCCTCGTGTTGTACCCGCTGAGTACAGCCTTCCTCTGCTCCTTCTGACTCGTTCCTTAAGCACGCCTCGTGATCATCACGTGCTCACCTCGAGGCTCCCCTTTAGCATTGCCTTGCTATGGCTTCCATTCCAGCATCGCCTTGCTGCGGCTTCCTTTCACAGCCTCACACCACGAGTTCCCCTCGTGCTTACCCGAGTCATCCTTATTCCCGCTCCAGACCTTATCCTCGGTCCTTCCCATGTCCTCATGTTCAGACCATACCCGTGGTCCTCCCTTGTTCCCTCGGACCTCACGGTCACTCCTAGATCCCCGTCTCCAGATCCCGCCTCATGCATGCCTCGTTCCCTCCTCGTGCATTCCCTCGGCCTAACCCGAGTCCTCCAATATCGTCCTCGCCTTCCCAGCTCCCATTGACTCACTCAACATGAGTCATCACCCCTGTCTCTGACTCATCATTGAGTCCGCCTCTTTTTCCCCTTTGCTTCTTTGATCCTCCTTTCCTTTCATAGAATACCCTTAGCTCTATGCTCCCACACGCATAGCCTTGGCTTCTCTTCTTGCACAGCCTACTTCCTGTGCTTTCCTTCTTTAGTCTCTTCTCTCCGTTTCCTTCGTATTCTATGACCTTCCTTCGCACAGCCCATGACCGGTGCTGTCCTCATTCCACACAGCCCTTGACTGGTGCTGTTCTCTTTCTCCTTTCTTGACATGGTCCATGCCCATTACCTTACGCTATATAAACCCTAGTAGCACGTACCATGTTCCCTATTCTTAATCTCTCTGAACTTCCCCTTGTACCCTAGTCTTAGACTTGCCCCTGTAATCCCAGTCTCCTTCGCTGATTCCGAGCTCGACCCGGTATACGACTCCTTTGGCTGGCACTCTACGTGTGCAGCCTATGTCTTCACGTACACCATCGACGGCATCAGCCAAGGTCTCCCTTGTCCTTGTCCTCACCAGGGCTATGTGCGAGCTTACCCAAGCCCACACGTAACAAACCCTATCAAGATGGGCCGCCTTATTGTTACTGCAATTCGTGCATCCGGACTTCGACGTGACGAATTCACGGAAACCATCAAACTGGGGAATGCGAAGAATTGGTCCCAACGCTGCGGAAGCCCGGTCATGAAAGTTCCCAAACATGAGTTGAAACGTGACTCCGACACGAGGTGGGATTCTACATACGCCATGATAGACCGTCTGATCGAATTGCGCGTGGTGAGTCACTCAGACTCACTCGACAATTCGGAGCTAACCTGCAGACCTACGTCAGGCTGTTGACTACTTTCTTGCTTTACCCAACCACCGCGAGCTCGAAAAGTTGAAACTGTCTGAGTCGGAGTGGGAAGTACTCGAAGACTTCTGCAAGATCCTCAAAGTAAGTATTATGTGTCTGCATGTTGAACGTTGACCCATGATCGGCACTACAGACCCCGCACGTGGTCCAACATCGTGTCTTGAGCCAAAAGTTGCCCCACCTCGGATTGTCCGTGCCGTACTTCGAACTCTTTATGAGTGGATGGGAAAAACTTCAAAATACTGCACCCCACCTCAAACCATGGATAACTACGGGCCTCGAATGGGCCACCAAATATTACAACCGTATGGACGACACTTCTGCTTATATTATCGCAATGCGTACGTTACATTTTGAGCGATAACACAAATGCCAACGCACCCCTTTATAGTTGTTGAACCCTCCATTCGAATGAGCTGGATCGAAAAATACTGGGACAAAGATTATATCACAATGGCCAAAGATATCATTATAGATTTGGTGAGTATTGGCACTTCAGTATCAATATGTGCTAATTGTCCAAATTAGATGCACCGATATCATAGTCGTCTGCCCCAAGAATATCCTGCAGAAAGTCAGCCCCACTCTTTCGGAGACTTTGATGACGTTGCTGCACAACTGTGTATCGAGGATATGGGCTCTCGAAATAATTCCAGAGAGGTGGCTCACATGGTCGAGGATGAGTATCGTGCATACACCAAAGGTACTTTGACAAATCACGGAGAAGATCCTCTAAAGTACTGGGATGTACGTTCGTCATCTGCCATAGTACTGAACAACTGATGCTGACTGTTAACAAATGTAGGTAAATCGCCAAACATATCCAACCTTGTTTGCTATCGCCATGGACTATATTCCCATTCAAGCGTCAGCTGTCCCTTGCAAGCGCATATTTTCATCCAGCAAGGAAACAGACATGGACAAGAGAAACAGGATCTCCGCCATCCTTATGGAAGCTCTTCAAATGTTAAAATACCACTATAAATCGAGGCGAATGGATTTTTCGCAATGCACACCAATAAACCATTGGGAGCTTGTGGATGATCCCGAAGAACCCGCGGGTGTTGATCAGACAGGGCCTCAGGGTAAGGATATGAGGGATGCAATTGACAAACTCATTGAGGCCGTTGAACATGAAGAAAGCGCCCTTGGGGTGTTGATGTAGAACTACCCCTCCGTTACTACAATATGTCGACTCTACATGCAATACATTCAATTCTCACGATAAGTTATGCTGCGCTGCGGCGGTGTGGTTCAATACGTATTCGTTTGTTAGAACCGTCTCTTGCTGTACCACCTTTCTCTTTGTCTTTCTCAATGATTCTTGTTTGTGACAACTACCAGTTCAAGTTGGGGGTAGAACTTGGTTCTGGGACGTCAGGTACAGAATTTGCGATTCATTCCATGTCTGTTGGCACCTTAAGCTCTGTGTGGCTCACCAGGAACTGTTTTTTGAGCCACTGATCTTACCGATATCAATCGTGAATTCGTCATCAAGCTTGGCAATGCGGGACCGAAGCATCGTTTGCTTGAGCATGAACACCGTGTTCTCTCAAGCTTACATGGCATTCTTGGTATCCCTAGGCCTGTCTGGTCTGGAGTAGATTCTGGGCGCCATGTTCTCGTACTTACTTCCCTTGGACCTTCGCTGGAAGACATTTTTAACATGTGCAGACGAAGCTTCTCGCACAGTACGGTGTCTCAAATTGCTAACCAATTGGTAAGTTCTTTTCTCCGTCAGGCTACTCAGCTCCTGGTGTTGAATCCTTCCGGGTTTACAGCTTGCTCGCCTCGAGGCTGTCCACTCGCGTAGCTTCATCCATTGTGATATCAAACCGACTAACATCCTCGTCGGGGATACTACACGAAACGATGTTCTGTACCTTGCCGACTTCAGTGTTGCTCATCGGTACCGAGATGCCCGCACGCACATTCACATTCCATTTCACGACGGCCTATCCTTCGTCGGTACACCCATCTTCGCATCCATCAACAGTCACCTAGGGAATGAACTCAGTCGCAGAGACGACTTGGAGTCTCTTGCTTACCTCCTCATATACCTTTTGTGCAGATCACTACCATGGTTCGATGGGACCCGGATACGGAGGAGCACCATCCACCAAATGAAGCAAAATATCTCAACTCACGAATTATACAAGACTTTGCCAGGAGAATTTTTGGAGTTCTTGGAGTACACCCGCACGCTATCGTTCACGGAAAAGCCTGACTACCCGCGGATTCGGTCGATGTTCCCAGTCGGTGACGACACTCAATTCGACTGGCAAGCACCCGACTCCGGCTACTCTGTTTTGCGCGAAGCCCCCGCCAACAATACTATTTTGAAAAAGCGAGATATGCCTTCATCGAACACAGCGAAAAGGTGTGTATATCATGTGAACTAAGTATATCCTTCGTTTGTACTGAAATCTACCATTTTAGACAACGCTAGCCACGCCAGCCCCCTCTCCCCAAGATTTCTCGAACCCCCGGCCGCTATCATACTCGCAGTCGCAGTGCCACCTCGGCTGGCATTATGGACTGCACGAAGCACAATCACCTGAGTGCGCGATCCTAGCTTGACCACGAACGGTCCAAGCGAACAACTCACAGTTGTGGTTGGCCCAGTATCGCTGATGCAGACTCAGAGGTGTTATTCAAGAGGATTTTGGTGATTTTCATGTATTGCGTACATACTACATGGTGCATAGTAGCCGCATAGTACATAGTGTCCTTGTTTGTGTCCAGTCTGAACCAGTCTAGAACTAGTCTGAACTGGTTTCAACCAATCATATGGTTTCAAACTGAGTCTGAACCATAGACCAGTTTGACATGTGGTTCAGTCTGCTTATGTAAACTGAACTGTGGTCAAACCATGTGAAACTGGGACTAGTTCCAAATAAACCAAACTGTGGCAACACTAAATATACCTGCCTGTATACTATATAAGCTAGAGCTGAGTACGAATAACATTAGCTGACTTACAATCACTCTTGATCCTCAACAGTCACCATCTCTCTCAAGTATGTAAGACTTGTCTGCATTGCTCTTTCCAGCTCCCAGCAAAGGGAGCATGCCATTGCAACAGGTTATGAGCCCGGCTCACCATCTGAAAAGACGTGCGATGCAGCTTACCTGGAACGTGATCAGTGACAAGGACGATGTGGAAACGCTCTCCTCTGAGGTCAACAATGCTCCATCCTGAACAAGATGAGCACCAGATGACGTGGAAATGCTCTCTGGCATGGTCACCCAGACAACGGGACAGGAGGAGACTATGTCCCTCTGATTTCCTAGCTCTGGAACGTCGTTTGGCGATGGGGCTACCCCACTCCCCTCACTCTACATACCTATTTCCTAACTGAGCTAACGCGTTCTATCCAGAACAAACCAACAATGTCCTCTTCCATCAAAGACCTTCCCATCCTCACCAGCCCCAACTACAAGCATTGGGCACAGCAAATGGAGGCCTACCTCCATTTTGCAGGTGTGTACCAGAAGATAACCTGCTCCTATCCCTAGGTCCCCACTGCCATCAATGCGGAAGGACAGTGTGTCGCTGTCACCCTCACTCCTACTGAGCAGGAGACCTTCAATGAGAAATGTCTCGCTTGGGATGAGAACAATGACAAGGTGCTTGGGGCGATTCGCCTCCAGCTCAACCAACACCTCGCTAACCGCTTCATGGACTATGGGACTGCAAAGTCCCTGTGGGATGTGCTCAAGGACACCTATGACACCCCCTCGCTCGCCTCCACTTATGTGGAGTTCAAAGCTCACATGGGACTTTTGTTTCCTGAGAACAACTACCTGGCTCAGGTTTTTTCCAAGGCCAATGCCCATTTTGTGCTGCTGGAGCAGCTTGACTACATCATCCCTGACAAGATACAGATAATGATCATCCTGTCTAAACTCCTGCACTATACAGACTTTGTGACCCAGCTGCTCGACGCTGGCACTGTCAGGCCTGACTCTGGCTTTGCCCCTTCTGTCCCTACCATCAAGCACATCAAGCGAATGATGGTCGTAGCCTGGGAACAACATGTTTCAAGGCGTAAGCCAGCCAGCCACTCCCAGCTCCTTGCTTTGCTGCACATAATGTGGGACCTGTCAAGTGCAAGGGGGCTGACCTCTCCTTCCAACAGCAGCAGCAGCAGCAGCCAGTTGCTGGCCCTTCCAGTTCCAGCTCTGGTTTCAAGCCTTCACGCAAGGAACACCGGGAGAGTAAGTGCTCCCAGGGGTCAACTCAGTCTCACCACAAGGCGAGCACACCAGGCGGCTGAAAAAGCTGCCACATCTTCATTTTTGTTTGTGTTCCTCTTCAATGCGCCGGTTGTCTTCTCTTCTCCCAATGACATCATCCGACTGGCTATTTGTTATTCAAAAAAGATAAGCCCATCCAGTTTGATGGCACCTTCTACCTCCTCTCTCCTGCCGCCACCTTATGACTACCACAGGCACTCAAACACGCTCAGCACAACCCACTACAGGCCATCAGCGTTCCCTCAAATGCAACAAGCCGCCTCTTTGGCATGA
Organism: Veloboletus limbatus; assembly: GCA_038088635.1. Lineage (NCBI taxonomy): Eukaryota > Fungi > Basidiomycota > Agaricomycetes > Boletales > Boletaceae > Veloboletus > Veloboletus limbatus. The sequence goes on from JBBPJJ010000680.1 coordinate 11,203, forward strand.
AAACTCAAGGTCCTTGTGATCTCATCCATCCTCCAATGCCTCGATGAGGTGGTCTCCTGCAAGCACCCTTGTGGTATAGATGCAAAACCATCTGGTTCTTCTTGCTCACCTTTGGGCCTCACCCCTTCCAGTCTCTTTGTGGCTAATGCCCCCCTCATCGACCTCACACACTCCCATGCTGAAAGGCTTGAGGATGAAGTGCGGGTCCTGCTCGCCCCCACCACTTGCATCGATGACGACAACATGGTGAGCATGGGTGAGGTCGACGACATCCATGACGAGTACCTCGAGAGGTTCTTCTCTGAGGCTGCAGATGTCTATGAGGATTTGGTGGAAACGGACGCATACGGCAACGTCCTGGACGCCCAGGGTAACATCGTGAAGGACAAGGATCCATATGCCTATGGGCTCCTCGACTCCGATGACCCAATGGAATGGCAAGTACCTTCCTTCCTCTGTCCTTCTTACACACGAGCTGACAAACAAGCTTTTCATACAGAAAATGTACATAGAAATGTTCAGACATTCATAGTTGGTTACACCACTTGTAGCTACCTTACCCAACAATGAAAATTCATTGGATGAATGTGCTCAATGTGATAGTTGTAAGAGTGACAAGAGGGGTAAAGGGAAAGCCCACTCACATGAGATGCCTTGCAACACTTGGCTTCTTGATTCAAGGGCTTCTGCCCACTTTACATATGATCTGGCTGATTTTGTGGAGTACAAACCATACTCTACCCCCACGTCCTCTCAGACGGCAAATGGGAGTGCACCCATTCTCAGCACTGGTACTGTCCTCATACAGTACAACCAACAACTTGTGCAGTTATTACCAGTCATTTACATGCCCAGTTGCACCATGAAGCTTATTTCCATGGGCACTCTCCTGTACAACAAGTGCATCCGAATTCAACAGGATGAGGATGCTATCCATTTCCATGACACCTGTTTTAACATGAACTTCCATTGTAGTTGACTACGACCTCCTGCACCAGCAACTCAGGCATACTTTGAAAGAAGTCCTCCACGCTACAAAGTGTCATATGTCCAATTGCCCGGACATCTCTATTCCTAACCAGCTCAACTTATGTCACAGTTGTCAACTGGGCAAGCAGCCCAACCGTCCTTTCCCTCATAGCGAGATGTGGGCTACTAGTAGCTCCCTTTGAGTTGATCCACTGTGATCTCAAATTGTTTGAGGTTCTCAGCTACACAAAGAAGTGCTATGCTGCCATGTTTTACGATGATTATACGTCTTCAGGCTGGATCTCCTGCCTTGCGACAAAGGATCAGGCCCTTCAGGTCACCAAGCAGTTCTTCACCTATGTGCAAACTCAATTAAATGCCAACATTAAACATTGGCGCTCTGGTGCAAGGGGAGAATTCACCTCCAAGGTGTCCACATTCACCAGTCTGCTCCTTATGCTCACCAGCAGAATAGACGTGTGGAGTGTTTCATATGCACACTAGTGGATAAGGCTCAGGCTATGTGCCTTGATGCCTGCCTACCCCCTTCCTTCTGGCAATTCACTCTCAAGCATGTGGCTCATGTTTACAACCACACCCCTAACGCTCATATCTAGTGGAAAACCCCTTATGAGCTGCTTCATGGGCGAAAGCACACTATCTCTCATATTCAAGTTTTCAGATGTGGTGCTTATGTGCACATTCCCAATAAAACCCAAAAGGGTAAACTTGCCCCTAAATCTGAGATGATGACATACCTCAGTGTAGCTCCCAGTAGTGACTGGAACTACCTCTTCATATGGAGTAACACTGCTCCTTTCACCACTGCACATGCCGGCTTTGATAAGCATTATTTCCCTAATTGTGAGTGCATGAGACCTTCTGGTCTGATATCTCACCGTTTGCCTCCACATCAGCATGAGGATAACCCAGATGTTGATTCCAGTTCCATTCGTACCCCTCGCTCTCGTCCTCAACTGATTGCACTTGCATCTCCTTCAGGTGAGCATCTGCCTCTTGCAGAACCTGCACTGGTTACTCCTCCTCATGCGCCTTGTCCTCCTCTGGCTGTGCCCCCCACTCCTCATCACAGTGAATGTCAATGCCGCCCACCTGTCATGCTGGGAAACATCTATGGCAAACAATGCCACTCTTTACAGCAGCTCAAGGAGATTGAGCGTGATACTCGCTTGCATGAAATTGTCCAGCCAGGTCCCTCCGCCTCCTCTGATCCCTCCATCAATGCTCCAGATGAACCCTCTATGGAACCTGATGACGCCGACTCTGAAGAACTCGTCAAATGCTCAGTTTGGGCAGGGGAAGATGAGCTGGCCCAATTCCTACTCAATCGTGCTGTCCCTATGGATGATCACCACCACACATCAGTAAATTATTGCAAATGGTCATACCATGATATCCTTAAGCTGCCATCGGATGAACAATCCCTCTGGCATAAGGCTTGTGAGACCGAGCTGCAAATGCTCAAAGACCGAAACATCTACCAGATCATTGATCGCTCTGCTCACCATAAGGTGATTAAAAACCGATGGGTCTTTGATGTCAAACCTGATGGCTGTAAATGTGCCAGATTAGTCACCAAAGGGTTCTCCCAAATGGAGGGCATTGATTTTGATCAGATCTTCTCTCTAGTAGTACAATTTGAGACCATCCAATGCATGCTCATCCTCGCTGCACTTGAGTCATGGTACATTACCGGACTAGATGTACAATCTGCCTATCTCTATGGCAAACTGGAAGAGGAACTCTACATGGAGTTTCCTGAGGGTTTCCTGCCCCCTCATCTCAACAGCAAGGTCCTACGACTCCTGCATGCAATCTATGGCTTGAAACAAGCCAGACTTATCTGGTGGAAAACACTGGATAAGTCCATGAAGGAGCTGGGATTTACCCGCTTGCACTCCGATGCTGGACTATTTGTCTATCAAGTTGGTAAAACATTCATGCTTGTCATCATCTACATTTACAATGCCCTCTTCTGTGGACCAGACAAAGCTTTAGTAGATAAGCTCAAGGCCACATTCATGAAGAAGTGGGAATGCATGATCTCGGGGAACCTCATGAATGGCAATCAAGCAAGATGGCCAGAAAATTCTCCTGGACCAACAAGAATACATCGCTAAAGTTCTTGAACATTGTGGCATGGCAAACACTAGGCCTGCCTATACACCACTCCCTCCTAGCTATTATCTGAAGAAGAATGATGCCCCTATCGACCCTGCATTGCAGACGTGCTTCTAGCAGGTCATTGGCTCATTACTCTACCTTATGATTGGCACTTGACCTGATATCGCACATGTGGTTAACACTCTTGCCCATGCATCTGCGAATCCATCACAAGCCCATCTTGATAAGGCCCTGCATATCTGCCAGTACCTTGTCAGCACACGAAGCTACATGCTCCTGTATGATGGCTCCCTGGATAAGGGACTTTATGCCTGCACTGACTCCAATTGGGGTCAAGATCATCTCATCCACCATTTCCAAACTAGGTACTACATGAAATTGGCGGATTGTGTGTTTTTGTGGAATTCACAATTACAAAAAAGCACTGCCCTGTTGTCCATCAAGGCGGAATACATGGCTCTGAGTGATTGTACTCGCCAAGCTGTCTGGATCTGCCAGATGATGAAGGAACTTGGTTTTAACCTTGGTCCAATTCCCATCTGTGGTAGCAATCAGGGGTCTTTGTTTATCGCATAAAACGCTGTTACCGAGAAATGGTCGAAACACATCCAGATTCAGTACCATTTTGTGCAGGATGCAGTAATGAATACCAAGGATATTGAGCTACTCTATATCCCCGGAACTGACAATCCAGCAGATATGTTCACCAAGAACCTCACTCACGTCATGTGCAAGAAGTTCTGCTCACAACTTGCCCTCATTTCCTCCAACAGTGTTTAAATCCACTACATTCTCTTCTTTCGGTGCTTACTTTACTATGTACACCAAGCAAGGGGGAGTGTTGAAAATGTATCGTACTTCACCTTACCCCTATCATATGCTTAGTAATAAGCTTAGTAAGGTACCTGCTTGTATACTATATAAGCAGCATCTGAGTATGAATATTATTTAGCTGACTTACAATCACTCTTGACTTCAAATCATCACTATCTTCCAAGGTATATACAGTGACTCCAAAAAGCATTACAATAACTAACCCCAAACCGGGGCGTGAAGCGCCCCGCAACCACCCGTGGGAATATCGCTTCGCTTTGGTGAGACCAAACAAAGTACAGACCAGTGGCTACAAATCGGTCCCTGGGTCATGTGATTTGGCCTAGGGGTTGCAAAGATATGACTGTTTTAAAACAGGAACACTATTGTAACAGTTTTTGGACTTTTACCATAACATACTGGATCTCAATCATACAGAGGCTGTTTGTTGTTGTTTGGTGCTACAAACACAAATATACATATAAACATGATGTCTGAGTCTTAAAACATTCCCATGCCTCTTTATTCTTTACCAC
>JBBPJJ010000681.1:0-15657 GCA_038088635.1 Veloboletus limbatus
CTCACTGTTTGGGAGGAGACAGGAGAGTCAACAATAGAATTGATGAAGTGGGTAGCTTGGACAGCAGTCTTGGCCTTGCCAGTTATAATTTGCTGAACAATAGCCCTTTTGTTGGTGGCAGAAAGTTCGGAAGGGCAACCACCATGAAGCCTAGGCCTTTCTTGTTGGATTTTTATAGCACCTGGGCCACAGTAGAGTTCCCTAGGCCAGTTTGAGAAGCAATGTTCCTAGTGGAAAGGCCAAGGGAGGAGAGAGAGATGATATTTTGTCTGTGAGAAGTAGGAATGGGTTTCATAGTGAAAGTGGGAAAATAAACATGGAATGATGGGGTTTATATATGTTAGCTCATACTCAGTTACATAAAGGTGACATAATAGAACCCTTGATGGATATATGTAATGATATTATGGCATGCCAGGGTTCAATTTATGCAATCAAAACTCAAAGTCAAAAAACTGTCTGCATGACATGTCATTTTAAAATAGCTGCCACTTTGTCAAGTCTTATCCATATCTCTTGCTTTATGGACTGATAGAACGCCAAGAGCAGGTACTATATTTGATATCTATTTTTGGTTAGGCTAGGGTTAGGGGGTATCGGGTTTAGTGACTTTGAATGCAAAATGTGCAAACATGCAGACAGTTGTTTGAGCCACTGTATATAGTGTACAGGCAGGTATCTTACTAAGCTTATTACTAAGCATCAGATAGGAGTACAATATATTTTCAACATGAACAAAAAGAATAAGAGAAGGTGAGGTGAAGACCACATGTAGGCAAGGACCTGGAGTGTTATGCACTACTGGAAAGGGTCCTACCACAGTGAACAGCTGCAGCACTAGTGATGATGAGGTAGACCACATGTACGTGCACACTCCAACACCCTGTGACAGCAATGATGAAGACTCAACAGAAGTAGACAAAATGGTTGCACCCATTCTATTTGCACATACTGTCAAGATTGACGAAGATGCCGATGAAATGGACTTGGACTTCATGTCCTGCATTGACGAGGATGAGCCAACAAAATCAATTTCATTAACAGAGTTACTTTACTACAGTCGAATGGAACATGCCATCGATGCTATGAATACAAAAGTACTACTTGAGGCAAGCTACTTACCCACTCCACCTATCCAAGTACCTACCAGTGCAGCTGGATGCACAATGACAGAATTGGCAGCTAAAATGGGTGTTGAGGGGCCATGTTCACCACACTGAATGAAGCAGAAGCATCGTGCTTGATTGCACAGATGTGAGAGTCGAAGGCAAGGGCCTGGGAGCCTTCCCAGAGGTTGGAATTGAGGGCAAGAGGGCTGGAACAAATCCAGGTGACTCGATTGTGTCAGTGGTAGTGAGCACAAAGATGCATATGCAATCGAAGACAAATCTTGACAAATGTGATTAGCACCCCCCACCACTTGGCAATCACATACTAAACCTATCCCACCCTTGGCAGCACTTTTCAGGAGGTTCCCATGGTCTGAGAAACCCATTTCCATCTACAAGGAAAATTGGTCTGTGAGACCAGACCTCTTATTCACCTCTCTTCTCTGTGCCAAATGCAATGCCTTCCTTTTAAATAGACCATTGAATGAGTCCAGTCAGACTCTTTGCAGACCTTCTATGTGCCTCTTTGTGACTACACACCTACATAAAATAAATAATGTAGAATCCTTGGAGACTCCTTTGGGCCACTAGTGAGTTATGGTGAGGCATGAATGGACTGAGAATCATTGTCATCATGTCATGATTGTCATGGTTGTACTATCATTGGTGGGAGTGTAGGTGGGAGTGACTTGGGTGGCATGGATAGGACAATAGCGTTTGTGTTGCCATCACCATCACATCGTCATTGTCAAACGTTGGTGGTCGGGATGTGACACAAATGGGTAGGGAGTGGGGATCGTATCGTGATTATCGTGATTGTCATATTGTCATTGTATTGTTGTTGGTGAGGGTGAGGGTGGAAGCAGGAGATCTAGTGGTCATGTTGCAGCCGCTACCATGTCATCGTCCTCGACCATTGGATGGTGGTAGGGCACAAACACATGGGGTGGTAGGTGTGTCGCCATTGTCATTATATTGTTGTCCAACATTGGGTGGCAGTGGTGTGAGAAACAAACAGGTAGTTGTGGGGTATCATCATCACTGAGTCAGTTAAAAAGTGGGCAAGAGCATCCTGAGGTATTCTGAAAGAGGAGCTGTGTCTATGAATTGGATCCATGGGATGGGCCAGAGTGCAGAGTGCTGACCGACCATGCACAACAAGCCTCCAGATCCTGTCAGGTGGACGGTGAGTACTCAGGATCCATGTATGGAAAGAAAAGTACCTCAACTGGGAAGTCGAGGCAGGAAGCAGTGGGAGGGGGTTCCACATATTACAAAGATGACTTGGGGAGGTCTTAGGCTGTGCTCGGACGATGTAGAGAAGCCAAAGTGAAAAATTGTGACTTATCTCGAGGAATTTGCAGTGGCAGTGAGTGCAATTGCAGTGGCAGTGCGAGATGCCGAGTGGGGCTGGGCAGTCTCACAGTGGTGATGGATGACATGATGTGACCATGGGTTCACCTTCTGAATCCAGGCACAAGATTTATATAGCCACTTGTGCACGCACGCCTGGCAGTGAAGGAGACAATCATCACTCCTTGTCACTCTTGCAAATGAAAGGCAATCTGATTAGGAGAGATGATGACAAAGACAGACAGAGCAAGTTAGACAGTGAGTCAGACAGTCAAAGAAAGCAACTGGAAATGATTACGACAGACAGATGACTTGAAAGAAGATGATGACAAGTTTGAGTCTGACTACTGAGATACTAGCACTAGTAAACAGAGCAAGCAAAGTACAAAACAGTACATAATGACTATAAGAGGCTAGCATGGAATAACTTGAAGTGTGAGGAGAGAAACTGGAGTACAGTCAGGACTGGAATTACTGAATGCTCCACCATGACTGCACCTCATACTCTCCATAAGCTTGACAAGTGGCATTGATCACACAGAGAAGTGTGGTGTGACCCTGTGCTGCTTCAGGGTAAGCAGCAAGGAACTGAGCCTTGTTCGAGTTGAACCTGCAGGAAGGAGAACGTGGCGCAGTAGCAGACAATGGGTATGAGAGCAGCGGTACTCACTTGTTAGGACAAGCTTTGACTTTTGGATGTCATAGGGTTTGGACTCACAGGGTGGATGGTGGGCATGCCATGGACAGTCAGGCTTGGAAAGAGAACAGGAAGACCATTGATATACTTGGAGTTTGGAGATGATCTGAACCCAGTTGTGTCACAGTGAGGCAAAGTGAGGGGTTGGCCAGATGCAAGTGTGAGTCATGGTCAGTGGGCTGCAAGGGGGAACAGTGAATTAGGTGTGAGCACAAATAGGAACAATTGATGGAGGAATTCGACATACCACAGGTACAGGTTCAAGTTAGTAACAGGCATTGAGTGCATCAAAAGCACTCTAGATATAACTATAATGGATTGAATTCAGCCAACTTAAAGGTTCCCAAATAAGAGGAAACTCACACTGATCATGTAGACTTCATTGTCTTCCCCATTGTCACTGCCATTGGTTGAACTCGCACTTCATCAGCCAAGAATGAGACCATTTCAAGCTAGTGAAGGGCAATAAATTAGAGTGGATGTGCATTCAATGATGAAGACATGCTAAAAAGGTGCTTGAATTAGTATGAGATGATAGTCAAGTGATGCTACAGACATAGTATATGATGCTGAACAGCCCGGCCTCATTTGATGCCTTTTGACCGGCTATCAAGGATGAGTGGCAAAGATCTAGAAATAAAATAGCAGGGCTGTTGGGCTGTATGGAAAGAGATGTTGAGAAATAGCTTACCACATGATTGGGGGGGTAAAGACTTGATTGGTGTGGCCATAACATTGGATGGAACTGTGTATGCTTACATACAGTGAGTGAAAAAACCTTTGCAATGTTTTGCTATTTTGCATTAGGTGCGATGTAGCAGCCAAGGGTGTGGGAAGTTTACTTAGCCTTGGTGAAGTGTGTGATAGCACTGCCCCCGGGCTACACATCGGTCTCTGGGTCATGTGATGTGGTCATGTGGCTGTGAAGATATGCCAATTCTAAAACAGCTATTCCATTGCAAGGGTTTATTCACTTTTGATGCAAAAAGGGTATTCAAGGGTATTCAGTACTTGGAATAGCCTCCTTTGGCTTTCAGCACTGCCTGAACTCTCCTAGGCATGCTTTTAATGAACTTCTGACACTCTGCAGCTGGTATTTTGTCCCAATCCAACTGAATTCTCTCCCACAACTCTAAAGGTTTTTTAGAAGGGTGCTCATCTCTCCATGCCTTCTTTTGAGGTAGCCCCAGACATGTTCTATGGGGTTAAGATCAGGAGACTGTGCTGGTCATACCATAGTACCAAATTCCTGGTCATCTAGCCACTCCTTGACCTTCTTGCAGGTATGTTTGGGATCATGTCTTGCTCAAAGATGGTGTCAGGAGGATTGAGACCATAATAGTGAAGGGAATCTTGAAGTTCATCCTTTAGATATATTACCATCAATCGTGGTGACATATCCAACTCCCTTCCAACTTATGCAGCCCCACATTATCACAGAACCACCCCCAAACTTAAGAGTTCCCTCTACTAGCCTATTATTCAGCCTCTTTCCTGGCTTTTTCCACACCTACTTGCATCCATCTGACCCTAGGTGATTGATTTTAGTCTCATCCAACCATACTATCCTCTTTGTTATGATTTCCCCTACCTTCATCCTTGTTTTGGACTTATTTTTTTTTTCTCTTGATGGCTCCTCCATGGTAACCTGCGGGTTCACTTTTCCTCGATCATCAAGCTCCTTCCACCACATAGTCCATACATAGCCCTCTTCATTTATGCCCATCAACTGGGTTTTCTTCCATTCCAATGCTTCCCAAGCATCACCTTCTTTTCTTTTACACTAGACCCTGCATCACCCTTCATTGATGCAGTACTCTTACCCTTTGCCCTGCACTGCCTACCACTGGTGCAGTCCCTATTCTTCCTTTCTCGTTCATTGGTCCATGCTCGCTTTTTTAGGGTATATAAACCCTCATAGCCCAACCATGTACTTTAGCTTGGAGCTCCGCAATTTTAGCTTTAGTTTTGCTTGCGAACTCATCAACTTCAGTTGCCTCGTCTCCTTGTTCAACAAGGCATCGCAGGTGCCTTTCTTGTCCTCACTCAGCAAGGCCATTCTTGAGCTTTTCCAGTCCTTGTTCAGAAGCACCCATCTAATCCTTCTGGGCATAGGCAAAGTCCAGTCTAGCCTTGCAATGCTTGACAGAGAGAATAGGTCGTTTTTGCTTGACTACAGCCTTCATACCAGTTTTTTTCGGGTGCTGACGAACAGTATTAGGATTAAGAGGTTGGTTAATGATATTGGTGAGAGCCTTGGTCACTTGGACAGCATTTTCTGCCTTGTGAGTAGAGATGACATAGATGGCATGATGGATAGTAGCAGGAGAAAGCTTTGATGGATGACCTCCAGTGGACTTTTGTGGGTTGGAATGCTCTTTAGAGCAATGCCTAGAGATAGTGGAGACATTGAGGACAGTGGTAGAGGCAATAGAGGAAGCACAATTGCTGAAATCAAGCATAGTCAAGATGGTGTTCTTTTCAGTGGAGGAGATGAATCTCATGATGGTAGAAGTTGAGAAGAAAGAAGTATGTGAACGTTTTCAAGCTCAGACATCATGTTTATATATGTATCTTTATTTGGGCTACAAATAGACATAGATATCCTTTCATTTGGCCAAGATGATATCATTTAGCATGAAAGTGAATAAACTCTTGCAATGGAGTAGGTGTTTTAGAATTGGCATATCTCCACAGCCACATGGCCAGATCACATGACACAGAGACCCATGTGTAGCCAGGAGGCAGTGCTATCACACACCATACCAAGGCTAAGCAACCCTTCCACACCCTGGGCTGCTATATTGCAACTAATGCAAAATAGCAAAACATTGCAAAGGTTTTTTCACTTACTGTAATATGTCCAATTAAGGCAAGCCTTGAAGATGGGCCTCATTGCATCAACAAAGTGAAGGGCATCAACAGCAACTTGACCAAGAGTGATTGCGACAGAAAAGGTCTATAGAGGTGCATGCATGAGCTTCATCTATTGACACAAAATATATGTATATACCAGAGTGGGCTGTGTTGTCGAAGAGATTGAGGATGGGAGATGTGTATTTGGGGACCACACCAATGGCAGCACCAATGATGCACTATATGCCATAAGCAAAGATGGCAGCTTGATGTTGTAGAGTTCGGTGTGTGCAACTTACTTTGCTTATGACATCCATCTGAAGATCTGTTGCACCAAAGCACCACATGGGTCAAGGCATGAGATCTTCATACTAACAGCATAGCTCTTTCTCTCATACTCACACTGTAGCAGTTAATTTTTATGGATGCATGAGGATAAACTGAATTGTATTGAGAATATAGTATGACACAAATGCAGCAAACAAAGCAACAATACAACTTGAATATTACTAGTCAATGTTAGTGTTGTTGCAGCTCAGCTTTTCCATTTTTCAGCTTATTCCATGGATTGAATTTATTATGCAATATTGAGATACATATATCATCAGTGTATGAAATATAGTTTGAAATAGCCTTTATAAATTTGTTCAAGACACCCTAATTTAGTCATCTGACCATTTTCAAGATATTGCCCTAGGTTGTAATTTGGCTCAGCTTTTGTGATAATAGCTTTTTTCAAATATCTCAAGAATGGTCAGATCAATAGTAGTTAAAGAGATTTCCTCTAATTACAATGCCTAAAAATTGCATTATCAAATTCACAACAGATAGATTAACCAAGTAGAACATAAGATAAAAAATCCCAAAGTCAAGCTGCAACAACACTACTAGTCATTATCAAAAGTCAAACTCAGAGATTGATCGACTCTGGAAGAAGGAATGGTGGTACTTTCACACTGAAGGGTCTCTATAAACAGAGTTAGAGATATGTCCCTGGAAGGGTTATGCAGAAGGGGTCCTGTGCTGACTCACAGGACCAATATGCTGCACATTTGGGACATCATAGCATGGCCATAAATTGTTCATGTGACTTGGGTAGTGGGGCATGTCCTCTCTCATCCCTGGTAACCACCTCCAGAACAAACCCCCCCATAGGTGTTGTTGGAGTTATTATGATAGAAATCTTCATGATAGATTGCTCCAAGATGGGGACTGTTGACATACAGCATTCCTCTTGGCATTGGCAACTTGGAGATGACATGTTGATAGGGAACCATGCTTGCCGCATCAATGCTGGTATAGTGAAAATAGGGCATCGGTGGCCTAAACACAGCATGAGGATAGCCTCCACTGATCTGTTGCTGAGGTTGGTCAAGCCATTCATCTTGCTCCTGATGGGCATGTCTCGTTTGCCCATCCATGTATTCGTTGTCTGCACAGAATGCATCTTCCTGAGTGAAGGCAGGCTGAGGAGGAACTATGGAAGGGGCTGGAGAAAACGTTGGCCGAGGAGCGGTGGCTACTGCAGACACTGGCTGGAGGGAAGGGGTGGAGGTTGCTGTGCACACTGGTATATCGGATGATCCAATCAACTCACCAGTTGGTGCTAGTGGAGGTGCCTGTGCAGGAGTAGTGACAATGGATCTGGATTGAGGCTGGTGATTGAGTAGTGACTGAAGATTCTGCATGAGTGACAATACACTTATCTAGACCTTCAATGCTTGCAATCGGCAAGGGCTGGGAGTGTTTGGGAGAGGGTGATGCTAGTTCTGCTATAGATGGTTGCTGAAAGATGGCTGGGAGCCCAAATGAAATGGGACCGATGCTCAATGGCCCTGAGCTGGTCAAGTCTGCATTCAGGGGCCTGGAGGATGCAAAGACATCTTCAGAACTTGATGTAAACATACCTGATAACCAGAAATATACAAACAATTTATAAGCTCCTAGTTTGTAAGGCAGTGGGAAACTTACAGTCTAAGGAAGCAGAGCCATTGCAGAACCTTTTGGCATGTTGAACCATGAGCATGTTAGGAAATTCATCCTCAGAGTCAGACAAATCAACCATCTCAAGCACATGAGTCTTCACTATGGACAATACCTTCCTCTCCATGGCATGTCCCTTCCCTTTCATGGCTGCAGTGTTGACAAGAATTGGCTCTGGGCCCAAAGCATGCTTTTTGGAACTACCCATGACAAGTGGGAACTTGGCCTTTCACTTTCAATCAATACCCATGCTGGGAACTTCATAATGATCCTGATTCCATTGCTCGTTCTTGATAATAGTGCTGGTATTGTCTTTTTCATCACTCAAGGATATGACAATGCATGCAGACGTGTCCAAGGTCTTTACAGAGTTCATAGTAACCTTAGTCTTGACATTGTCAGTGGGTTGGATTTGAGTTCCAGGGGTGCACCTGTCACTAATGACCATTGGGTCATCAGATGTACCCCTGGCAATAGCTTTCTTTTTGATCCGGGTTGCAGCCATATTGGAAGGGAGGCACGAGGGTCCTCCATAATCAATTTGCCCATGAGCATACAGCTGTGTGGCACTTGAGAGCCCACTCTTGGCAGGAGGCACAGTTCCAATGATGACAGGTGAAAGAGAATCAGTAAGAGCCCCTGAGATTAAACATGGTTTAAAAGTAGATCGATAAGCACATATTAGACACTTACTTCATAGCTCCCAGCTGTCAGCCTTTGTGACAGTGATCTCACTATCAACGAGTGCTTGCTGAAGTCTGTGCCGGTCAGAGTAACTGAGGTCAGCAATGCCTTTCATACGAGCTGTAATATTGTGCAGTTGACCCAGCATCAACACACCAGGGGGCCAGCCTCGCAAAACCAAACCCTAGGTAGCTAAGATACCCAATAGTGTCATCCAAGGAAAAGTGCAACATTTGAACTTGGAGATGTCATCTCCTGCAGCTGCTGTGACATTATTGGCCTATGCTATGAGAAGGAGCAACTACAAACAACTTATGAATGAGATTGGTCAGTGTATGCTTGATGGACGCTAGCATCAATGTCATTGTATCCTTGTCAGACAGAGTCTGACGTGTCTGTGTTAAAGTAGCGTTGGGTCAACTCTGACTACTTTGGTGACAACTCCAGGGTAGTGCGATAGGTCAGGACTTTGGCTTCAGTGACTCTAGTGGAGCACTGCACCCTTGTCCGATTCTCGTCCTGGTACTTACAGACAGGGTCAGAGCAGGAAGGACTTAATGCCAACTGGCAATGAAGTTGAGTATGGGTTGGATGCGAGTGAAGTGCTCAGACAGAGGGGAGTTGAACTTAAGTCAATATTCAAACTGAGGTACTCTAATGACTACCAACATCCTTTTATACATAAGTGCGGAACGGGACAGAGTCCGAAATGGAAGTTGGGGAAATGATGAATAACAAAGTAACTATAGATTTGAATGGCAGATAGGGATGATGGTTGCAAATGATCATAGACAATGTTACTCCGTAGACCTTCAATCCTTGCATCAGTACCTCCACGAGGAAATGGCACCTGCCCAACAGTGCTACCAAGCTCCTGCAGATGCAAAACAAACTCTGGCTCTGGACTTTAAAGTTGGAGACCGAGTATTCATCAAAGCAAAGTACTTCCACTCTATCCGACCGTCGAAGAAGCTTTCCAAAAGGAATCTCAGCCCCTATGAAATTATTGCACAAGTTGGAACACACTCCTTTACACTCCGCCTCCTGACGTAATGAAGTCCATGCACCCCGTCTTCCATCTTTCTCAACTCAAACTCTCCATCCTGAACATAATCCTGAACCACAACCAACCTCCGCCACTCCCAAAAGAAGTCAACGGCGAACTTGAGTATGAAATCAGGGAGATCCTTGACTCGAAGATCGACTGCTGACGATGGAGTTGTCAACTTCTATACCTGGTCCGCTGGTCTGGATATTAGGGTACTGACGAAGAAACCTCTTGGTTATTAGCTACTGAATTAAGTCATGCTGCTGAACTGGTTTCTGATTTTCATCTTTGTTATCCATTGAAGCCTGGCCCTTATTTCGCACAATGAGAAAAAATAAATGGAAAATTATATTTCTACTTCTATTACACTATTTGTTTTTATAAAGTTCTTCTGCTACCTCTTTTGCCTGCACTTCCATTCCTGCTTCCACCTCCTCCACCTCCACAGACAGAGCTACAAACTCTGCCTCCTCTACCCACATCTCCACCTCCAAGTCCCCCAACTCTGACTCATAGATGGTGTGCACCATCAAGTCTATCAGGGACTCTACAGTGTGCACCATCCCGGCGATGCACATGGCTGATGTGATGTCCCTCATCACTGCCACTGTGGTCTCCAGCACCCTTACTATCCCTGCCATCCTGCTCTCCTCTGCTCATGCCTCCATCCTCTCAGCATGTTTCACCTTCTTCCTTGGGTGCACCTCCGTCCTCTCAGCATGTTTCACCTTCTTCCTTGGGTGCTCCTCCTCCTCCTCCTCGTCTCCCTCATCACTCCAGATCACCACCTCTACCCTCCAATGTTTCCACTTCGACGGAAAACCTCCCCTGCCCACTCGCACCTCTGCCACAGCATCTGGCAGCTGTGGTAGGCGTGTTCTTGGAGCCACCACTCCTACTCCCCATTTCCTGGTGGTGCAAGTCCACTTGGTTAGTACAGAATCAGACATCAGAGAAGGTACTTACCACCTGTCTCGCGACTTCCTTCACCACCTCCTGTGCTGCTTGCACCTCCTCCTCCACTCTCCATTGCGTCTCCTCCTCCTCCGCTCTCCATTGCGTCTTCTCCTCCTCCGCTCTCTGTTGCGTCTCCACCTCCTCCACTCTCTGTTGCATCTCCTCCTCCTCATGCTGCCTCACCTCCTGCTTCTTGTGGTGCTTTTCCTGCATCCGCCGTTCTGCCACTTTCACATCGAAGGTCACGTCATTGTCATTTTCATCCTCCGCCAGTCAGAGATCATCCCAATTGCAGATGTTTTCAAGGTTGGACATGTTGGTAATGAGGATTAATGGACGTGTTCACTGACTTTATATCCTGCTGTGACATTTCGAATTCTGCACCATGTGACTTCATTTACTCTGTAATGTGACTTTGTTTACTCCATAACGTGATGCTGTTTACTCCATACTGCCTCATCCACATTATTCTCTGATTAGCACCGATGGCCTTCGTGGGCTCAGGCCTAAGAGGGGGATACTGTCGTATTCCAAACCCCTAAGTCAAACTCCATACCCTAACTCCCAACTCTACACCCCAGCTCCATTATTCCATCTTCCGAACACCTATGTGACACTATTCCGCTCCACTCCATGACCCCACTATTTCTCTGATGCGTATTTCATACGACCCTTGACTTTGAGGTTTGACCCTTTACTTCTAACCTCTGACATCTATTTCATATCTATCAGATCTGAGACATGCCCACTACCCCTTGCCTTTTTGAATGGATGGGCTGTTTGCATACAACATGCCCGAGGTCATGTCACCTCACACCCTCTTTGACCACCTCAAAGACACTGTGTGTCTCCCCCTCGCTGACACCACCTGAATCAGGTCACCCGACCCGGATGAGGTGAGCTTGGGCGCTGATGATTGAGATCCATATCTCAAGGCATTCTTTCACTATGTGGCTGAGAGCCCATGTGAGGAGCTGATCCCTGGTGTGTTCGATTACGCCTCCAGAACTCATGAGGATTTGATGTTCGACCCTTATGGCAACATCATCAACAACGAGGATCCCTACTTCTACAGGCTCTTTGGATTGGATGATCCCATGTCTTGGTCTGTCCCTCCTTTCCTTTGTCCCTCATACTCAGAGGCTGATGAAATGTCACTTCACAGATCACATAATTTGCATCGTGCATGGACATCAGTAGTTACACCCTCTGTAGTAGCTACATACCCAAATGACAATTGCTCTTTGGATGAATTCGCCAAATGTGAAAATTGTAGCAGGGATAAGAAAGGAAAAGGGAAGGCACATTCCCACGCAACACCTCCTAATGTGTGGCTCCTTGACTCAGGGGCCTCATCACATTTTACCAGTGATATCAGGGATTTTGTACAATATCACCCGTTTGTTACACCTATGAATTCTCAAATGGCAAATGGGATTGCTCCCATACTTGGCACTGGTACTGTAATCATACAGTACAATAATTGACTTGTGCGGTTATCGCCAGTCATACATATGCCTAGTTGCACTCTCTTCGACAAGACACGGATACCATTCACTTCCATGACACTTGCTCTGACTCAAATTTCCTCATCTTCCATACACACCCAGGTGATACTATGTACTGGATGAACACTCTGCCTGTGCACAATGCACAGACTCTCTCCCTAGTTGCAGTTGATTATCAACTTCTGTATCAGTGTTTAGGACACCCCTCGAAAGAGGTTATTCATGTTGCAAAGAAGCACCTTCTGGACTTTCTGGATGTTAACATTCCAGTGCACCCCAACCTATGTCATGGCTGCCCACTAGGTAAGCAGCCCAACCATCCTTTCCCTCATAGTGAGACGTGGGCAACTGCTCCCTTTGAGTTGATATACTGTGATCTCAAATCATTTGAGGTCCTGGGCTACAGCAAGAAGTGGTATGCTGCTATCTTCTATGATGATTACACCTCTGCAGCCTGGGTTTCATGCCTTGTGACCAAAGATCAGGTCCTTCATGTGACCAAACAGTTCTTTGCTGCTGTATGCACTCAATTCAATGCCAACATCAAACATTGGTGCTCTGATTCAGGGGGAGAATTCACCTCCAAGGCATTCACCAATTTTCTATGGGATAATGGTGTACATATCCACCATTTTCCCCCCTATGCTCATCAGCAAAACGGGTGTGTGGAATGCATTATTCTTATTTTGATGAATAAGGCTCAGGCCATGCACCTTGATGCCTGCCTTCCCCTTTCCTGGTGGGAGTTTGCCCCCTCCTTCACACTGCGCACATATATATGTGCACCCCTAATGCTCATGTCCATTGGAAGACACCCTATGAGATGCTACACAAATGCAAGCCCACTGTATCCTACCTCCAGATCTTTGGATGCAGGCCTATGTGTACATTCCCGATGAAATCCATGCTGGTAAATTGGCCCCTAAATCCAAGCTTATGACCTATCTTGGTGTTTCTCCTCATGGTGACAAAAATCACCTGTTCATGCAGGACAATGGGGCACTCTTTACTTCCACACATGCCATTTTCAATGAAAATCACTTTTCTCACTGTGGTAAGCCTGCGCCCTCTGGCCTGGTAGTGCACCAGGTGCCTCACCATCGCCATGAGGATGATCCAGATGCTGGTTCTGGGTCTCTTCCTTCTGATGATGATGCGACTCATTCTCGTCTCATCCTAAGCATGCCCTGGTTGAGCTGGTTGCACCTGCATCTCCTATGCCCTCTGAGCATCTGCCTTTTGAGGTGCCTGCACCAGTAACACCTCCTTGTGCACCTTGTCCTCCTCCGGCCGTGCCTCCTGTGCCTCATTGCAGTGAGTGCCAATGCTGCCTGCCTATCAGGCTAGGCAATGTCTATGGTGAACACTGTCACCCTCTTCAACAGCTCAAAGAGATTGAGTATGAAACCCGCTGGTGTGATCTCATCCAGCCAGGTCCCTCTGCCTCTTTCAGCCCTCCTTCTGGTGTTCAGAATGTGCCCTCTGCAGAGCCTAATGAGCCTGACTCCGAGGAACTTGTCGAATGGCTTGTTCAGGCTGGGAGAGATGAGCTGGCACAATTCCTCATCAGCCAGGCTATCCCTCTGGACAACCCCTATCACACTAATGTGAATTACCACGAATGGTCATACCACAATATTCAAAAGCTGTCAGCGGATGAACAATCCCTCTAGTGTAAGGCTTGCAAGACTGAGCTACAAATGCTCAAAGACTGAAAGGTCTATCAAATAGTTGATTGCCCAACTCACTGTAAGGTGATTAAAAACTGATGGGTTTTCAATGTCAAACCTGATGGCTGTAAACATGCCAGACTGGTTGCCAAAGGTTTTTCCCAAGTGGAATTTTGACAAAATCTTTCCCCAGTAGTACACTTTGAAACAGTCTGATGCATGCTCACACTCGCTGTGCTTGAGTCATGGTACATCACTGGCCTTGATGTACGATCTGCCTACCTCTTTGGCGAACTGGAAGAGGAACTCTACATGGAGTATCTGGAGGGTTTCCTGCCCCCTCATCTCAAAGGCAAGGTCCTATGACTCCTGTGTGCAATTTACAGCTTGAAACAAGCCAGACTCATCTGGTGGAAAACATTAGATAAGTCCATGAAGGAGCTAGGAGCTACAAGGCTACACTCAGATGCGGGACTATTTGTCTACTGTGTCGGGAAAAAATTTGTGTTAGCTATCATCTACATAAACGATGCCCTTTTCTGTGGACCCAATAAAGCTTTAGTAGATAAGTTTAAGGCCGCGTTCATGAAGAAATAGGAATGTCATGATCTTGGAGAACCTTATAAATGACAATTAAGCGAGATGGCCAGAAAAAATTTCTCAACCAACAAGAATACCACGTGAAAGTACTCAACCATTGTGGCATGGCCAATTCCAGGCCTGCTTACATGCCGCTCCCTCCCAGCTATTATTTGGAGAAGAATGATACTGTCATATCTCGAACTCCGCAACCCAACTCCGTCACTCCGCAACTCGGTTCCGTCATTCCGTCCTCTTCCAAACTCCCAAGGCGCTCCGCAACCCCGTTCCGTTCCACTCATTATGACGCTTCATACCACATGACCTCTTGACTTTGACTGATGGCCTTTGACTTATGACATTCGTTTTGTTTCACATCCATCAGACTTGGACATTGTTTGCGATCGTTCGCAACCATCTTTGATACCTGTCCATCATTTGATTCTATGATAGCCGTTCACTCATCTGACTTCTGTTTCGTTCTCTGTTCCATTCCGTCCCGCTCCGCAATTAGGTATATAAACCCGTCGATAGTCGCTAGAGTACCTCAGTTCGAATATCGACTTAAGTTCAACTCCTCTTCCATTCTCTGATCTCTGTCTGAGCTCCTTCGCTCGCATCTGATCCTCACTCGACTTTGCTGCCAGTCAGTGTTAAGTCTCTCTGCTCCAATTCCGCAAATACTGGGATGAGAGTCTGACAAGGGCGCAGCGCTCCGTTCAAGTTGCTGAAGCCAAAGTCCTGACAAGTCGTGCTACCCCGGAGTTGTCACCGGAGTAGCCGGAGTAGATTTAACCCGACTTTAACAGATGCCCTTGTTGATGCTGTGCTACAAACACATTTCCAACAAGTTATCAGCTCATTATTTTATCTGATGATCGGCACCAGACCCAATATTGCACATGCAGTTAACACCATAGCCCATGCCTCTACGAACCCCTCGCAAGCCCATCTTAACAAAGCATTGCATACAGTGAGCTCAAAAACCCTTTCCATGTTGACAGTAAATGTAGTAAATGATATGTACTGCTATATTGCGTGGGAATTGCGCTTAGCATTGGTGGAGTCATAAATAGTACATACCACTGGCTATCGGAATGCTCCCTAGGTCATGTGATTCCAATCACAGGGTGTGAAGATATGACCATTTTAAAACACCAATGTCATGGAAAGGGTTTTTGAGCTTTTGAATTAACAAGGTATTTAGTACTTG
>JBBPJJ010000682.1:0-15655 GCA_038088635.1 Veloboletus limbatus
GAAGTCCGAAGAATCGGAAAGAAGGAAGCTTATAGTAATCTTGATGACGGAAGAAAGGTGAATCCGTGGTTTACCGTGGAGAAGCCATCAAGATGAGAAAAGAAAGGAATCTAAGGAAAGCAGACGATGAAATAAAGGCGAGTCGTAACATTACCCCCGTACCACGTCTCGAGTCACCGACGAGAACCAGTTCTTGAAGGACACATATGCGGCGAGGCCATTCACAGATCGAGGGCGTAAGCACCAGGAGAGCTGGTGACGTTGGCGTAAGCGACATCATCCCAGACGTTGTCAACATGAGCATCGGTATCAGGCAGAGGGGAAATAGGAGACATGGTGCGACGTCGGCGAGGGATGGAAGGACGGATGGCCAGCCGAGAGGCGTGACCTGGGAGAGAATGTTGGGTAATGAAGGAGCCGGATGACGAGGATGATTGTGGGCGACGGGATGGGTGAGGTGGAGGCCGACCGGGGCAACGGACTTGTGCGTGCCCTGGGGCCCAGACGAGACAAAGGGGACATTGATATTGGGGGCAGGCGGCCCGTCAATGGCCCAGGCGGTGACACTCGAAGCAAGCTTCAGAGTAGCGAGGGTGGTTAGGAGGTAGGATCAAACGTCCACCGAGCCCGGCAAGCCAGTCATCGGTATAGGCCAGGGATGCCTCGATGGCCGGATCGAGGGGAGAGGAAGAGGCACTAGGAGTCGAGTGAGAGGAGTATGGAGGGGGTTGGACTCCTTGTGTGAGGGCTAGTTCTCTAGTATAATGCTCGATGTCGGCTAGGAATTCCCCAAAATGGAGTTGATACCCCATCGTGACGAGGGCGCCTCGCAAATGGTCTCGAATGTGGCGGAGGATTTCCACGATGAGGGTAACGTGTGCGTTGGGGTTGGGGGAATTGTTCCGCACGATGAGGTCAATGCGCTCTGTCTCCATGAGGGCTTTATAGAGGGCCAGAAGAGGAGATCAGTAGTCGAGGTGGCTGGTGGCAGGAATGGCCAACCGCGAGTCCGTGATACGATGGAGGAGGACCTGCGCATATGTGTCATCTGGTGCGTGACGCTGGGGGAAGAAGGACCGATAAAATCGGTGGGTGAGAACTAATCGGTCTAGTAGCGAAAGGATCTGGCGTATCTAATGCAGGACTCGCCACCTGCCAGGCATCATCGGGACTCTCTCCCCACCCTGCTTCTGCTGTTGTTGAGTCGGAGTCGTCTTCATTGGGATCTTCGTGTCATTGAAGACGGATTTGTTCTGGGGCAGTGACGAACGAGGACGATGGTGAAGGAGTATCGTCGAGTAATTCTGGAACTGGGGAAACGGAGCGAACGGTGTAGGTCATACCCATGGTGAATGGAAGAGGAAGAATAGAAGTTATGGAAAATTAAAAGGTGTGATGAAAAGGACAGTAGTCGTAATGACAAAAGTAAGCGTGTTGGAGTGAATGGGAACTCGGGACTTTATAGCGAAAGCGAAAGATAAAATGGGAGAGTTTTTCTTTTGGAACGAAGTCAAACATAACATTGAAGGACAGGGAAGGATGGGGAGTTTCAAAGCTTATGACGTTTTTTATAGTCGTCTAGCAGTGCTGCGGAATGTTTCAAGTTCCACTCGGGAACCCATGAGTCTTCTTCGGCTGTGTACCCTTTCCATCGGATTAGGAAAGAGCGGTGTGCTGCGGAACGACGATGTCGTCAGATTTCTTCTATTTCGTATTCCTCTTCCCCATCTATTAGCTCTGGTGGTGGTTGTGGAAAGTTTGTTCCGTAAGTGTCGTTTTCGTGATAAAGAGATAGGAGGGAGGCGTGGAACACAGGATGAATTTTCCACGTCTGTGGGAGGCATAGTTGATACGTGATTGGTGAGAAGACCTTGGTAATGACAAATGGTCCTTCTCATTTCGCGGCGAATTTTGGATTGACTACTAGGCATTTTAAATTTCTTGCTTCTAACCATACCTTTTCTCCTACTTTGAACGGGGTAAACCGCTGTTTGGATCTTGCTGCCATGGTTTGTCTAGCTAGTTCATGGGCTGCAAGGGCTTCATTTCGTGCTGCCGTGAGAAGTGACATGCGTTGGTTTACAGCCGGAAGATTTGATGACGGAATAACCGTTGGCAGGGCTTGGGGTTCAAAGCCCATCATGAGAAAGAAGGGTGACTTTCCAGTGACCGAGTGAGGACGGTGGTTGTGCGCGAATTCTGCCATTGTGATGTGATTGGCCCACGTTGTTGGTTCGTTCCCACAGAAGATCCATAAATACGTTTCCACTTCTTGATTCACACACTCTGTTTCACCATCAGTTTGAGGGTGATAAGCAGTGGAAATAGCAAGTTCGTATCCGAGGAGTCTTCCTAGTTCTTTAGCGAAGGAGGAAGCAAACTGGGGACCTCGGTCAGAGATAATCTTTTCGTAAAGGCCAAACCGGGTGAAAACGTGGGTAAAAAAGCGCAAAGCGATCCCCTCAGCAGTGACTGTGGTGGTAGTAGGACAAAGAACTACTCCCTTTGTAAGGCCATGGTCGACCACGACCAGGAGAGCATCAAAGCCCGAGGAAGAGGGGAGACCGGTGATCAGGTCGCAGGAGACCTGCTGAAAAGGGCGAGTGCAAGTGGAAGGGATGGGCACGAGAGGGGGAGTAGAGGGGTTCGTGTTAACCTTATTCCGTTGACAGGTGGCGCAACCGGTGACATAACGACGAATGTATTGCGCCAGGCCGGGCCACCAGTAATTCGCCGCAACCAACTGGCGAGTCTTAAGGTACAGGTACCCCGGGTGTCCTGCCGTTTCATGATCGTGGCACCTGGACACAATGGCACGCCGAAGCAAGTCATTGCAGGGAACGTACAAACGACTACAGTAGGAGAGTTTGCCATCGGCGTAAGACCAATCAGAGGGAAGACGGGCAGAGGAACCAGGGAGAGGTCGAGGGTTCAACCAATCTAGAACCAAGGGGTCGGAGATAGAGGCATCCCGGATCTTGCGATCAAGGGCGGTATTGACGAGGTCGACGAATAGGGAGTCGAGGAGGAGGGTGAGATCCACATTATCAGAGGAGGCACCGGCGGGGATATGGTCCGGGCGATGGGAAAGAGCATCAGGACTGGTGAGTAATTTACCAGGGATGTGAGTAAGTTTCAGATCGAAGTCCTGCAAATCCAGCAACCAGCGAGCTTGGCAGCGATTCAACAACTGGGCTTGACGAAAGTAGGTTAGGTTTTTGTGGTCAGTAAATACTTGGATGGGAGTAGGAGAACCAATAAGG
This sequence comes from Veloboletus limbatus, assembly GCA_038088635.1. Lineage (NCBI taxonomy): Eukaryota > Fungi > Basidiomycota > Agaricomycetes > Boletales > Boletaceae > Veloboletus > Veloboletus limbatus. The sequence goes on from JBBPJJ010000682.1 coordinate 3,264, forward strand.
TAATGCCGCCAGGCACGTAGGGCCCGGAGGATTGCCAGGAGCTCATGGTCGTGAATGTCATAGTTCCGTTTGGCGGGTGAAAAGGATTGAGAGAGATAAGAACAGGGGTGCCAATCCCCATTCAAGTCTGATTGCAAGAGGATACCACCGGTCGCCCACTTAGAGGCGTCGGTGGTGATGGCGAACGGCTTTGTACTATTGGGAAGTTGAAGAACGGGCTTCGTGAGAAAGGCCATTTTAAGCGAGTCAAAGGTGGCTTGACAAGCCGGAGTCCAGTCCCAAGGAGTCGTTTTCTTGTAAGGTCGATTAACGGACAGGCTAAGGTAGAATAGTCACGAATGAAGCGGCAGTAAAAATTAGCAAAACCTAGGAAGGATCGGACGTCCTTGAGAGTGGTTGGTGTTTTCCAAGCATGTATGCCATCGAGTTTGACAGGGTCCATGGCCAGCTGTCCTGGTTTGACGATCATACCAAGATATTCTACTTCTGAGGTATTGAAGACGCATTTTTCCAGTTTGAGATGTAGATCGAGATCTGCCATTCGTTGAAGAACGTGCTTGGTGTTGCGTTCATGAGTCTCCTGATCAGGGGAATAGATCAATAGGTCATCCATGTAAATCACTAACCATCCTTCTGCGATCATATCGTGGAAGGAGTCATTCATAAACTGTTGGAAGGTTGCAGGTGAATTGGTCATGCCAAAGAACATAACCATTGGTTCAAACAATCCCCGATGTGTGATGAATGCTGCTTTCCATTGGTCACCATCTTTGATCCGAACGTTGTTATAGCCCCATCGGACGTCGAACTTGGTAAAATGTTTGGCGTCTTTCAGTTTGTTGATCAAGTCAGTAATAAGCAGTAAAGGATAGGCGTCGTGAATGGTATGTTCATTTAAGTATCGATAGTCCTGGCAGGGACGAAGTTTTCCGTCTTTCTTTTTGACGAAGAAGAATGGTGAGGCTTGTGGGAAATTCGAGGGGCGGATTTTGCCGGATTTGAGATGCTCTTCAATAAAGTCATCGGCTGCCTTAGTTTCATCGATGGACAATGGATACAGTTTGCCAATCTTGGGAACGAAAGAGTCTTTTAGGTTGATCGCATGGTCGTAAGGTCGAATTGGTGGTAAAGTCCCTGCAGCGACTTCCGAGAACACTGCTTGATAGTCATTATACTCAGCTGGGAGAGTTATCTTTGGTTTGAGGGCTAGATTTTGTATCACCAAGTCTGTGGACATTGTGTAAGCTTTTACCATAGCGGGAGATACGCATCGTGGGGTTAAATAGCATGTATCCCCTTTGACAACACGGTTAATGCAATAGGAGGTGATTGCCTTGTTGGTAAAATCTTCAGGTCGAAGGAAGTTTTCGTTGTTTGTTTCTAAGTAGTCGTACAATCTTTTGTCGAATGTGTGGGTAATCGCGGCATGGCGTACGGGGTGAGATTCAGTTTTGTAGTATCCTGGGTGTTGCTGAGTTCGCTGAATTCATTCTTGATTTTCAGCGATGAGGTCATCGGATCGATCGGTTTCTGGTTTAAATCGTAATTGGTTTCGTTTCCAGTCGATAACGGGGTTTTCCTGTTGAAGCCATGGGAATCCTAGGATAATGCGATCATTGCCACAACCCATGACATGAAAAAGAACTTTGGTTGTGGTATGCCCAATTGTAACGTAAAGGTCAGCGGTGAAATGGATTGTTCCTTTAATATTCAAAGATCCATCGACGTTTTTGACAGGGATTGGACTTGGTAATCGGGTGCAAGGGATTTGATTCTTTCTGGCGAAACCCCAATCGAGACAATTGATATGTGCTCCGGAATCTATGAGGGCGGTGGTGACGACGGTTCTTGTAGTACTCGTGGGAATTGATAACGTGGTTGTTATGAATAGCGATTTCTTGGATGTAGAACGTACAGGCGAGTATTTAGCATGGGAAGGAGAGGCTGACATCATTACAGACTCTCCAGTTAAAAAGACTGAACTTTGTTGATGAGGATTTCGTCATCTTCGTCGTCACATTCCATCAAGTCCAGGATTTCTCCCATCTCTTCTTCGTCAGTTCTTTTCACGACTACATCAGCTTCTTCCTGCTTCTTTTCACTCCTTGTTGCTTTAACATTGGCGAACCGGGTTTTGCATTTATTAGCCGAATGACCGGGAAGGCGACATTTGAAACAAAGTCCTCATTCTTGACATTCCTTACGGGATTCCGGCGTGAGTTTGGGTGGTCGGGTGATCGTGGTTGCGTCGACTTCCATGGCGTTTGGGTCTTTTCGTGGAAAAGAGAAAGGACGTGAGATTGGAGTGGACGTATGAGAGGTACGTGCTTTGATTTCTTTGACCCTGTCCCAAGCGGCATTGAATGATGCGGCTTTTTCGTACCATTTGTCAATCAAGTCTGGTACAGGGTCCATGGTCATGATACGCATCATCAGGCCTGAAGGAATTCCGGCAGAGTAGTAGCCGATCAGGACATTGTTGGCAGTAATACCGGCGCATGCCGCATTGGTTTGAAAGTCGGTGGTGTAGAGGCTGAGAGAAGGGGTAAACACACCTTTACTCAAGACCATCTTCTTGGTGGAAAGCCATCCGATGGCTTGATTGATAACGTCATGGTGTTTGAACGCCCTGTTGAGTCTCGTGGTGAAGGAAGCCCAGGTGCCCATGTTAAGAGTGCCATTGTTTTGTACGCAACTGTCGCAGAATGTGGCTGCCCAACTCCTAGCTGATCCCTTAGTCATATAGGACAAGGCGAAGGCGATCTGCTTAGCATCGTTGGTGTAAATCTCGGAGTTGGTACTAAGGTAGAACATGACATTGTTGTACCATCCTAGGTATTCAGAATAGTTCCCGTCGAACTCTTGAGGAGCGTTGAGTTGAAGTTCAGTGGGTCGGTTAGCCATTGGTAGCGTGGTAACTGGGGATCGGGGTGAAGGTCGAGCGGGTGCGAGGGGTTGATGCGAGGGTTGGACTGGAGTTACTGGCGAAGTTTCTTCGTTGTCTTCGTCAGAATTTTCCGAGGATTCTTCGTCGTCGTTGGACGACTCTGGGATAACTGGAGGGGGATGTCGAGGAGTTGTTTTCGACGTTCTGGGAGTACTGGGAGACAGAGTGGAGATGGATATGGCTCATGATAGTAGTGGCCGTACAGAGATAAACTTTGAGCTTTTGTTACGTGTGGGCCGGGTAGGCTCGCACGTAGCCGCAAGATGACTAGGACTGGGGGTGAGGACTAGGGCTTGAGGAAGGCTTCATTATAGAGAGGCCTTTACTGGGACTGAGGGACTTGGAACCGAAGTCGACGAATTTGAGAGGCAAGACTAAGTGTAGAATTGCAGAGCTCAAAGTTAAAGAATACAGGTTGTGCTAGTATGGTTTATATACAGGGTTGCAAAGATATGACTGTTTTAAAACAGGAACACCATTGTAACAGTTTTTGGACTTTTGTAATACTGGGGGTATTTGGTATAAATTAGTACTTGGTATACCCTCCTTTGGCTTTAACCACAGCCTGAACCCTCCTTGGCATGCTTTCAATCAACTTCTGACACTCCTCAACTGGTATTCCCTCCCATACCTCCTGAATCCTCTCCCACAAGTCAAGAATTCCAGTAGGAGGGTGTTCATACTCTGCCAGCCTTCTATGTTCGGAGAGGCTAGCACGGACCAAGACTATGAAAGGAAAAAGGAAGTAAAAGGATAGATGAAAGAATATCGCAGAATGCAATGGAAGCGGAAAGAACTGTGTTGAAGAGTGGAGATTGACGAGGTTAAGTATGACTCAGTTAGGGAGTCAGCTATAGAAATCCGAGGAATCGGAGTGAAGGAAAGTAAATGTAATCTTGATGACAGATGAAAGGTGAAACCGTGGTTTACCATGAAGAAGTCATCAAGATGAAAGCGATGAAGAAGAAACGAAAGGACGAAGCGGATGAATCGTAACACTAGGAGTGAACCCAGGGTCTAGGAAAGTCCAGGGAGATCAAGAATAGAGAACATGGTACATGCTACGAGGGTTTATATAGCGTAGGGTAAGGGGCACGGACCATGTCAAGAAAGGGAAAAGAGAACAGCACTAGTCAAGGGCTATATGTGATGAGGACAGCACCAGTCGTGGGCTGTGCGAAGGAAGGTTATAGAATATGAAGGAAACGGAGAGAAGAGACTAAAGAAGGAAAGCACAGGAAGTAGGCTGTGCGAGAAGAGAAGCAAAGGCTATGCGTGTGGGAGCATAGGGCTAAGGGTATTCTAAGAATGGAAGAGGAGATCAAAGAAGCGAAGAGAAAAGGAGGCGGACTCAATAGTGAGTCAATGGGAGCCAGGAAGGCGAGGATGGTATAGGAGGGCTCGGGTTAGGCCGAGGAAATGCACGAGGAGGGAACGAGGTGTGCATGAGGCGGAGATCGAGAGACGGGGATCTTAGGGATGACCGTGAGGTCCAAGAGAACAGGGAAGGACCACGGGTATGATCCGGACATGAGGACAAGGGAAGGACCGAGGATAAGGTCTGAGGCAGGACTAAGGATGACTCGAGTAAGCACGAGGGGAACTCGTGGTGTGAGGCTGTTAAAGGAAGCTGCAGCAAGGCGATGCTGGAATGGAAGCCACAGCAAGGCGATGCTAAAGGGAAGCCTCGAGGTGAGCATGTGATGATCACGAGGCGTGCTTAAGGAACGAGTCGGAATGAGCGAAGGAAGGCTGTACTCAGCGGGTACAGTACGAGGAGCGCGAGGAGGATCCAAAGGAATATACCGAGGGCGACGTTGTAGACCGAAGTTAGAGGTTCCCATAAAAGGAGTAAGAATAGGGGAAATCGTAACAGAGTGCTCACACAAGGGTTGGCAATGGCGGGAGTGAGGATGGTGGGAGCGAGAGGAACAATGGCGGTTGAGGTGAAGTAATCACTGCTAGCATCTTTGGAGCTCTGCTCAATGAATTGCAGCACGTTTTGCTTCTTACGCTGTTGTTTGCCTCCTCGCTTGCCATGCTTGGTCTTCTTCTTCTCAGCATCAGTGCTTTCCCCCTGCTGCTGCTGCTGTGGCGCTGCAGGGGGTTTGGACTGCTGACCCTGGAAAGAAGGGTTCCCAGGCTTCCACTTCACAGCTGAGATCTTTTGCGCCTGCTCTGGCACCTTACCTTTTCCTCCAAGATTCTTTGAGTCCCATGCTAGTGTCACAGAGGTGACGATCTCCTGGACCATTGGAGGAATGAAGGTTCCCTTGCCATCATGCTTCTGTGCAAGAAGCTGCACAATTATGTCCATGGACGGGGGAAGCTTGGAAAGGAGAATCATGGCTTGGATGCTGTCAGGAATGGGATACTTGTTAGTATCAAGGCACATGAAGAGCATTTGAAATTTGGCAAACACAGCTTCTGGATTTCCAGAAGTGGGAATTGTCCCATCCATGACTGCCTTGAAATCCGCGTAAATCTGCAGGAGTCCAAGCTTCCCATAGTCATTCTTGATGGTGTCCAGAAGAGTGAAAGTGTGGGTCTCACCGATATATTTCTGGAGGATGGTTGGGGAGAGCAAGAGTCTGATTGCTCTGAGGATCTTATTGTTTGCTTCCGTCCACTTGACGTAGAAGGAGATGGTTTCTGCATTGGCTCTGGTAGCAATAGAGGGACAATTGATGGCCTTGACCCATGAGCCGCCAGTCACCAAGATGGCGCTCTCCATCCTCGGCCACCAAGTGCTATAGTTAGCACCAGTGAAGACCGGAATGTTGTATGTGGAAGAGGATGAAGACATCTAGGGTTAGGACGATTAGTACGATGAAATGTCAAAGATTCCAGACGGAACAATAACAAGGGTTCGCCTTAGGCGCTCCCTGGTTGCAGCATGTAACACACAGCTATTATCTTCATGCCGCATTGTAAACAACGCTGGCATGTTGGCCTCATCGCCGAGCTCATTGCGCATCATGTGAAATAACACAGCAAGGGCTCCAGGTGAGTTACTTAGCAGCTCCAGGTGCAGTGAGTGATCGCGCTCCCATCGCACTTAGTGGGGCTCATAACCTGTTTGACAACACAGAATGCGGAGGTGATTTGGCTACTCACATTGTTGATGGTGTTGAGCTGATAAGGCTTGAGGCAGACGATGGTGGTTGTTGAAGAACAAGATGTTATTGGAACTCAGACGTTGAGTCTGAAGTTTATATACATGTTTGAAGTACTGATTATATGATACATTAGATAATCTACACTACAAGAAGAGATAAAGAAATAGGAGCCAAGGCAGCTAAAAGATAACGCATTCAACACTGCCGACATACATACATATACCACCAGTACCATATCCTGCCGACTGGCACTACACCACTGCTGACAATTTCATCTTGCCTCACTCCCTCGCTCCTCCAGTGTGTGACCTCACATACACCCAGTGCTGCCCATAACAGGCCCCCAGCCTTTACTGAGGCAAAGCGTGCAGTCACACCACCAACTTGCTTGGCATACCAGCGACTCAAGTGACCAGCAAGCATCTGGATCTGGTCATCACAAAATGCTGCCACCATGTGAGCCCTGGGCTGAGCATGCATACCTGCCACCCCTTGCGTTTTCAAATGGATGGCCTGTTCACACAGGATGTGCTTGACGTTGGCCCATCTCTCACCCTCACCGACCATCTTGAGGACACAGAATGGCTCCCCCTTGCCGATACCACCTGGATTGGGTCACCTGACTCTGATACAATAAGTCCGGGTATTGGAGAGCCTGATGCTTACCTCAAAGCGTTTTTTCACTATGTGGCTAATGGCCCGAGTGAGGTTATCAAACTGGGAATGTTTAATACCATCCCTTGGGTACCTCAGGATCTGATGTTTGACCCACAAGGCAACATCATCAAGGATGAGGACTCATACAGGTATAGGCTCTTCAGGTCTGATGACCCCATGGAGGAATGGTCAGTCATTCCTTTCTTATGTTCCTCATACATATGGGCTGATGAAACTTCACTTTGTAGAAACAAATATTTACGTCATGCTCTTGCATCAGTAGTTACATCCCATGTAGTAACCACATATCCAAATGACAACTGTTCATTGGATCCTCTCACCCAGTGTGATGATTGTAGTCAGACTCCTAGTAATAGGAAAGGAAATGGAGAGGCTCACTCATATGACATGCCTCCTCATGTCTGGCTTTTGGACTCAGGAGCCTCATCACATTTTACTAGTGACATAAAAGACTTTGTGCAGTACCCACCATTTGATGTCCCACAAAGTTGTCAGACCACAAATGGGTCTGCATCTAATCTTGGAGTAGGAACTGTTCTTGTCTGGTTCAACAACAAACTTGTGCGATTATTACTGGTTGTACATATGCCAAGTTGTACCCTAAAACTAATTAATCTCTATGGGTACACTTCTCTGGAACGTGTGCATATGACTACACCAGGATGCAGATGCCATCCATTTCAATGACACTGGCTCTAACACTACATTTCTCACTTTTCATACACATCCTGGTGATACAATGTATTGGCTTGCCGCTCCACCTGTGCATAATGCACAAACTCTCTCATTGGTCACAGTTGACTATTAGCTCCTACACCAACACCTTGGACATCCCTCGAAAGGGGTTATTTGTGCAGCAAAAAAACATATCCTGGAATTCCTGGATGTGTTGATTCCTGACTCACCAGACATATGTCATGGTTGCCAATTGGGTAAATAATCCAATCATCCTTTTCCTCACAGTAAGATGCAGGCCACTGCTCCCTTTGAGTTGATTTGTTATGATCTCAAAACTTTGAAGGTTCTCAGCTACAGTAAAAGGGTATGCTGCTGTCTTCTATGATGACTACACATCTGCTGCCTGGATCACCTGTCTGGCAACAAAAGATCAAACTCTTCGCACAACTAAGCAGTTTTTTGCTGCTGTACACATGCAGTTCAATGCCAATATTAAACATTGGCATTCTGATTCAGGAGGAGAATTTACCTCCTAAGCATTATGGGAGTTTGCCCTTCTACATGCTGTGCATCTGTATATGCATACCCCACATGTGCAGCTTCAGTGAAAGACACCTTATGAGCTGCTGTACCAACAGTTGCCCATTATCTCCTACTTTCATGTTGTTACGTGTGGGCTTGGGTAAGCTCGCACGTAGCCCTGGTGGGGTTGAGGTCAAGGGGGCCTTGGCCGATGCCGTCGATGGTGTATGCGAGGATGAAGGTTGCACATGTAGAGTGTCAACCAAGGAGGTCATATACCGGGTCGATCTCAGAATCAGCAAAGGACACTAGGATTGCAAAGTGTACTAGGACTAAGGGTAGATCTAGGGTCTAGGGTCTAGGATCCAGAGGAGGTCCAGGGAGATCAAGAATAGGGAACATGGTATCTGCTACTAGGGTTTATATAGCGTAAGGTAAGGGGCACGGACCATGTCAAGAAAGGAGAAAGAGAACAACACCAGTCAAGGGCTGTGTAGAATGAGGACAGCACTGGTCATGGGCTGTGTGAAGGAAGGTTATAGAATACGATGGAATCAGAGAGAAGAAACCAAAGAAGGAAAGCACAGGAAGTAGGCTGTGCGAGAAGAGAAGCCAAGGCTATGCATGTGGGAGCATAGGGCTAAGGGTATTCTAAGAAAGGAAGATCAAAGAAGCGACAAGGAAAGGAGGTGGACTCAATGGTGAGTCAGAGATAGGGGTGATGACTCATGTTGAGTAAGTCAATGGAAGCCAAGGAAGGTGAGGACATGGTATGAGGACTCAGGTTAGGCTGATGAAGTGCACGAGGAGGGAACGAGGCGTGCATGAGGCAGAGATCTGGAGACGGGGATCTAGGGATTGACCATGAGGTCTGGGGGATCGGGGAAGGACCACGGATATGGTCCAAACACGAGGATGAGAGAAGGACCAAGGGTAAGGTCCAGGGCAGAGATGAGGATGACTCGGGTAAGCATGAGGGAAACACGTGGTGAAAGGAAGCCATAGCAAGGCAATGCCAAAGGGAAGCCTCAAGGTAGGCATGTGATGAGGGATGTGCTTATGGAACGAGTCGGTATGAGCGTAGGAAGGTTGTATTCAGCGGGTACAACACGAGGAGCATGAGGAGGATCCGAAGGAGTATGCCAAGGGTGATGTTGTAGACTGAAGTTAGGGGTTCCCATAAAAGGACTCAGAGAAGGGGAAAACATAACACATGTCTTTGGCTATGCTGCTTATGTGCACATTCTGCCTGAAACTCATGATGGCAAACTTGCTCCAATGTCTGAACTCATGACATATGTCGGAGTATCCCCCCATGGTGACCGCAATTACCTCTTTATCAAGAATAATGGTGCCCTTTTTTCTTTGGCTCATGCCATCTTTGATGAACATCTGTTTCCACATTGTGGACATTATCCATTTACCAGTACTGGCCCATGTGGCCCAGTGTCTCACCATGCTCCACCTCATCACCATGAGGATGACCCCTCTGGCCCTACCAGATGGTCCTTTGATGATGATGATGCAGTTCCTCCTTGCTCTCATCCTAGCCCTGTGCCTGCTGACCTGGTTTCACCTGCATCTCCTGTGCCCTCTGAGCATTTGCCCCTTGAAGCACCTGCTCCTGTCACTCCTCCTCATGCACCTCATCCTCCTCCTGCTATACCTCCTGCACCTCAATGCAGTGAATGCCAATGCTGTCTGCTGGTTTGATCCAGCAATGTTTATGGTGAGCAGTGTCACCCCTTGTAGCCATTGCAGGAGATTGAGTGTGAAACTCGCTGGCGGGACCTTGTTCAGTCTGATCCCTCTGCTTTTTTTGACCCTTCTCCCACTCCCTCACATGCACCCTCTGTGGAACCCGATGAGCCTGCCTTCGACAACCTTGTTGCCCGGCTCATTCATGCTGGGGGAGATGAGTTGGCACATTTCCTACTTGCCCAGGATATCCCCCTGGATGACTTCTTTCACACCAATGTTAACTATCGCAAGTGGTCATACTGCAACATCTTAAAGCTGCCATCAAACGAACAATTCCTATGGTGCAAAGCTTGTGAAAACATGCTTCAAACTCTTTAAGACTGGAATGTCTATAAAATAGTAGACTGCCCCTCTCACCGAAAGGTAATCAAGGACCGATGGGTTTTTGATGTGAAACCCAATAGCTGTAACTTTGCAGGGAGCAGGGAAGAGCGATGCAGGCAATCTCACATACCTTGTGAGATGATAGTGTAAATCAAGGATCAAGAGTGATTCAGAATCAGCTAGCTTTATTTATACTCCGAGATGACTTATATAGTATACAAGTCTTGAGTATGACTAAGCTTATTACTAAGCATATAGTGGTAACTACCATTTCCTTCAACAAAAAGGAATCAAATGACATTTAAAGCATCTAGTATACTATCACCAAAGCACATGAGCTGACCAGTCCAATGCAAAAAAAAAGTACAAAAAGGTGTATGTATGCTGGGGTAGCTTGACAAGCACATGGCATGCCAGTGAGTGTAATCAAACAAGAGACACAAGTTAAAAGACAAGGAAGTATATGTGGAGGTGTTGTGAAGTGAGTGACACAGTGAGATAGGAAATGGTGAGCAGAAAATGATTAGCAGTTGAGTGGAACAGTAAGGGAAGTGAGCAAACACTAGAGGGTATATGTGTAGCCATTGTGAAACAAGTGACATAGTGAGATAGGAAATGGCAAGCAGAAAATGATGTAGAATGCTTTAGTAGTCACTATGTCACTATATTGGAGATATAGTACTGTACCTACAGTATAGCATACTCAGTAAGTCACTTGTTATATTAGTTGTGGTACTATACCTGTAGAATACTTTAGTAGTCACTAAAGTAAGTAAGTACCATACGAAGGTTCTAAATAGTTGAGCTTAGGTAAGCCTGTGGCTGTACTTGTACCATATTAAATATTCCAACAAATCACTGGTGGTCAAGTGAGACTGTAAGGGAAGTGAGTGAACACAAGGACTGGGTATATGTGGAGGTGTTATGAAACAAGCGACACAGTGAGATAGGAAATGGCAAGCAGAAATAACTGGTGGCTGAGTAAGACCCAAAGAAAAGTGAGGAAACTTGATGAAATCAATACACTCAGAAGCGGGTTTCAAGATCAACAGCACCATACATCCTGTAGAAAATATTACCATATCAATGAGCATGCTGATTAATAAAAATGTGCCTACACATGGGAGCTCTTGGGTCATCGAGCTCTGAGTCATTCAAAGAAACAAGGGTAGCAAGGATGTCATCATCATTATGGATGGCAAGGTAAACCAAACTCTTGGCAATGATGTCATCCAGATTGTTGGCATTCCGGTTTGCAATGGAGAGATAGTATGAGGCCGTCTGACTACCCCAATTTTGGTGGGAAAATGCACTGCCCTTGATGCTCAGCTTATCCATGGCCTCATTGTGAGAGAGAGGTTGCTTCAAATTTGTCCTAATGCCTCGGGTGGGGTGGATGTCTAGTTTCTTGCCCTGCAGCTCCAGATGCTAGTGCTTCCTCATTGACAATGGTGTCAAGTTGTCCTTCCTCTGCCAAACAAAGTGCTCGGTCCACCTGTAAAAGGTTAAGTCAGTTGAACTAGTTTCCACATGAGAGATTACTTACTGCCACAGTGCAGAGCGCAAGGGCCCCTCTGATTCTGTGATTGCTTTTTGCAAGCAAGTCCATTCCAGGTACTTCCACCCATCCTGTAATGTCTTGCAAATGAATGGTTCCAAGAATGGAAAGTAGGAGGCTGAACTGGAAGGCCTTGGAGGACAGGAGGGTCATGTCAAAATCTTCGTATGTGAACCTCCATTTTTCAAGCAATTGGAAAGCAAGGTCTTCATTAGTCAAATCTCATGGGGGCCTGTTAAGGCCGGGTCAACTCCGGTCAATTCTGGTGCAATTCCGGAGTGCGAGAATTTGTCGGAGGGCAGGACTTGGCTTCAGCGGCTCGGAGCAGAGCGCTGCGCCCTTGCTGGTCAGTCGGGGTTGTCCTGGATTTGCTTGAAAGGAACAGAAGACGCGACGACAAGAAACCAGAGTTGGTCTTAGTCGATATCGATGATAGTTTACATGACGGTGACTATGGGTATATATAAGGAAGGTGGTTACCATCTTGGTAATGTGAAACCAACAGCGGAATCGGAGAAAGACGGAACAGAAATCAAATGATCGGAATGGAATGTCAAGGTAGACATCAGATCAGAAATGATCAGAAACAATGTCAATATGTCTGATGAAGGTGAAATAGGTCAAGGAACTGATGAATGACGAATATGAAATGGTGTCACACTGAAACGAGAAGAAACGAAGACGAAATCGCACGAAACGGTGTTTTGCTCGGAGTAGGAATTCCGCAAGGAGTTCTCACTAGGAGTTGGTCGGAGTTCCACTAGGAGTCGGAATACCACTCGGAGTTGTGCTAGGAAGTGGTCGG
>JBBPJJ010000684.1:0-15651 GCA_038088635.1 Veloboletus limbatus
TACCAAATACCCCCAGTATTATAAAAGTCCAAAAACTGTTACAATGGTGTTCCTGTTTTAAAACAGTCATATCTTTGCAACCCCTAGGCCAAATCACATGACCCAGGGACCGATTTGTAGCCAAGGGCTTGTACTTTGTTTGGTCTCACCAAAGCGAAGCGATATTCCCACGGGTGGTTGCGGGGCGCGTTTGGGGTTAGTTATTGTAACGCTTTTTGGAGTCACTGTATAAAGGCAGCAGCCTCCTCAAAAGGTGGCTGAAGCACCACCTGTGGGACCATCTTAGGAGACTCAACAGCAGCACCAGCTGCCTGTAGACTGTCCAAAATTGGAGAGCTTCAGCCAGGTTCAGAAAGGGCAGAGACAGCAGCTCCCTCATCAACAACCTCTGCATCCTGCCAGCCACCCCCCAATGAAGGAGAGGAGAGAGGAGCTGAGGAGACCAGGAAGACAGCGCAGGCACATGTCCAAGAAGCCATGACAAGGCCAGAGCAAAGGCGAACAGATAAATGAATGCTCTAAAAGTAGTGTACCAACATCGAAGAGCAAAGGCAAGATGCCCAATCTACCTGATCGTGCATTTAAGCCCAGCCAAAACTGACAAGTGGCTGTTAGTGATTAGTAGATGTTGTACACAGTATTAAAATTTCACAACCAATTTCATGCATTGACTCGAGAGAACAAGATGGAGCAATATACAAATCTAGGACAAAATCTATGGATATTCTCTTGTGCATACAAACTCTATCAGCCTATATTCCAAATATTGTTTGATCGTGGATGTGCGAGGATATACAATGCTCATTCAGATGAGTAAAAATACATGGATGTTATACAATGTGGAATACCATCGATGCAGCTGGCCAAAATGGCAGATGATACAAACATGGCTGAGAAGACTCAAATACAAATGATAAAAGAATGGTTGTGCAGGAAAAAGTAACAATGCAAACAGTAACAGGATGGCAGAAGTGCCAGGAATGTGTGATTCATGTAAGACAAGCAGTGGAGAACAGACTGAATTGACTTGGAAGAAGGAGTAATTGGGACTAGTCTTTGTTGGCGTCATCCTTGGTAGCAGCAAGGGGCTTGTTTCCTGCTTTTTTGGCAGCTTTGAGAGCAGTGGAACGTTTCTTGTATTCCTGTATACGGTCTCAATAGGATAATATATGAGTGAACACAAACTCACATCAATCAAGGCACTGTTATCCTTCTCCATTGTGTCCCATATGATGGCAAACTCACCACATTTCCCCCCTTTGTTCTGCTTGCACCAGTTGAAAGCATAGAGGTTTCATGCCGAGGTTGAACCCACACTTGATCTCATAGTCAAGTTGGGGTCCAACTCTTTATGCTTGTGTTTGGCTTTGTTTTCTTCAACCGGAGCTACAGAACTGCCTTGTTGCATTGCCATTGCCAAAGCGAGCTGTTGGACCGGGTTAGGAAGAACAAGCAGAACAACAGTTGGAGTGTCTTGAGTAGCAGAGATGACTGCTTGGTCCTGGGCACTTTTTTCATGTGGATGCATCTTGAAACTGAAACCTCTCAACTCAAAAGACATGGCAGGAGAAGCTGAAATGATCAAATTATCATCAGAGCCTTTGGTGTCATGGTCCATAGCAGCTTTCTCAACCCTTTGTCACTTTGAGCTGCTGCTGGGGATACTCGTAATCGGTGGCCAATGTTTGCTTGGTTTGCTATGTGGTAGTTTGGGAAGAGATTCTGGGGAGATATTCTCTTGCTTGACATCATCTGTATCACCAGATACTCCACATATTAGTCGATGGTCACCCCATTGTGAATAGTATATTGACATGAATGTGTCCGCCTTCCAATATCCCTCACAGTAGTGAAATGCAGAAAACCTGATCCACATTGAGCAAAAAACATACTGCTGGGCCAGATCTATGCACCGACCCCAAGTTGTAGGCGCCAAGTCATACTTGAGTAGTGTTGACAACAGAGTCTGTTAGTAATCTCACATATTATGTTGCATTGAGCTGTTGATAACAACTCCGTTCTCATCCTTGAGGAATCCAGCTGCACCAGAATTGATGTTGGATATGGTCCAGAGATATCCCTTTCCATTCTTGTGGTCCTTCTGATATTCTGCCTTTGTCCAATAAATAATACTTGGGAACATGCCATGGTCGGAGAATGGAGCAGTGTCACGATCTCAAACATCCTTGAGTAGTGTCATGAATGAATCCAAAGGACTCAGGAATGGGGATGGATATATCGTGTTATCAACTGGGATCTGAATTGAGTCAAGTCATGAAAGGATTTGTTCAAACCACTTTCTATGGGTGAGAGTGTTCATCAGCGGAATAATGCAATTACTTACTCAAATAAAACTAAATGCCCCCCTCAAAGGTGTTTACCTTGTTGTGAAGCATCTTGTTCTCACTTTCAAGCAAGTTGGCTACATTTGGCTCGTATCTTAAAGACGGATCGTCCTCACTGTCACAACTTTGGTGACATATATATGTATGGTCTGATGAGCATGATAGAAAGTTATAATGTGATCCAAGTCTTGAAATTTGGGAGGAGGGGTAGCCACTTCGACCATAAGAGTTTGCGTCCTAGATACAGTGAGCTCAAAAACCGTTTCCATGTTGACAGTAAATGTAGTAAATGATATGTACTGCTATGCTGCGTGGGAATTGCGCTTAGCATTGGTGGAGTCATAACTAGTACATACCATTGGCTATTGGAATGCTCCCTTAGTCATGTGATTCCAATCACAGGGTGTGAAGATATGACCATTTTAAAACACTATTGTCATGGAAAGGGTTTTTGAGCTTTTTGAATTGATGAGTAGGATATCAGTCAAATCATATAATGTTTGTTGGTACAAATAATGATATACATATAAATAGTATGTCTGAGTTTGCTAAGTTCCCACACTTCTTTACTTTCAACCACTGCCATGGTCAGATCTCTCTCTTTTACTTAACAAAACACTATTTTTTCTTTGCTTGATGCTGGCCATTCTTGTGAAGCTATTGCCAAGAAAACGGGTGTCAGCCCTTCTGCCATATCCAAACGTCACACCAAGCATCATTCTGCTCTTCCCAAGGCTATTGGAGGTCGTCCTTTCAAGCTTTCCTCTACTGACATTCACCATGCCCAATACCTTATCACCTCTGGCAAAGCTGAAAATGCTGTTCAAGTGACCAAAGCTCTTACCAATATCATCAATCAACCTCTCTCTGCCAGCACAGTTCGCCTTCACTTGAAGAAATCTGGTATGAAGGCTGTAGTCAAGTCCAAACATCCTATTCTCTCTGCCAGACATCACAAGGCTCGCTTGGACTTTGCATATGCCCATAATGATTGATATGGTCTGATGAGACCAAAATCAATTGCCTAGGGTCAGATGGGCATAAATGGGCATGGAAAAAGGCAGGTGAAGGGCTTAGTGATAGGCTGGTACAAGGAACCCTCAAATTTGGAGGAGGTTCTTTGATGATGTGGGGCTGTATGACCTGGGAAGGGATTGGCTTTGCCACCAAGACTGATAGTAGGATGGATGGGGACCTTTACCTTCAGATTTTGAAGGATGAGCTCTGTCAAACTCTGGAGTATTATGGTCTCAATCCTCCTGATACCATTTTTCAGCAAGACAAGGATCCCAAGCACACCTGAAAGAAGGTCAAGGAATGGCTGTTGGCCTGTACAGTCTCCTGACCTCAATCCTATAGAACATCTCTGGGGATGGCTCAACTTGCAGAGCATGAAAACCCTTCTAATGGAATTCATGAATTATGGGATAGAGTACAAGTGGAATGGGAGAAGATACCAGTTGAGGAGTGTAGAAAATTGATTGAGGGCATGCCTAGGAGGATTCAGGCAGTGCTTAGAGCAAAAGGGGGCTATACCAAGTACTAAATACCTTGCTAATTCAAAAGCTCAAAAACCCTTTCCATGTGGTGTTTTAAAATGGTCCTATCATCACACCCTGTGATTGGTATCACATGACCATAGCCAATGATATGTACTAGTTATGACCCCACCAATGCTAAGCGCAATTCCCACGCAATATAGCAGTACATATCATTTACTATATTTACTGTCAACATGGAAAGGATTTTTGAGCTCACTGTAGAGGTTATAGGTGTGAATTTATGGTACTAAATGATTGACTCACACTCTGATGACGACCCCACTTCTCCTTGTAGCTCTCATATCCAGACTGCTGCATATCAGAGTTGGAATTATTGAAAGTGTTGGTAGTCACAGTCGAATGATGATATGAGTCTATAGATAGATGTCTGAGATTTGTCCAAGTCAGGATGACTGTCCAGAGAGTTGCCGCTTTGGTTGGGTGGATTATATCCAGGCATTGGAAGAGTTGAAGGACATCTAGAATAATTAAATTCATAGGGCAGGGAATTGTCATAGCAGGCACATGTAGTCATTGTGAGGGCATGACAATGAGGTGGATGTATGAGCTTGGCTGAGTCAGCAAATAGTTGTCGAAGTAGGCCTCTCTTTGTTCTTCTACTTGGACCAACACAATGTCATCTCCTATCAACCAAAATCTCACAGATCTTCAACTGTTTGGCTCTCCAGCAAACCTGTTTGCCCAGAATAACACTATTGTACTCAAGATTGACAATCTTCTTGTTGATTGGCCAACATATGTCATTGGCTTTACTCCCAATCAGCCAGGCCCATTAGTATTTGTTCTATCTTAATCTACAGCAATTGCACTGAAATAGGTTACAGAAAATCATCCTTAGATTGAAAGACATCACTAAATGTGCTCAAGAAGAAGATCCTAATGACAATGACAGGTCGGAGGATATAAAAAACACCAAGACTACAGCAATGAATGCACATGCCAAAGATGCTAGTGTTACAGTTGATTTATTGTCATAAGCATAATTTGTTGTTTAAGCAGATTTATTGTCACTTTTTTTTGTTAGCAACCATGACATTGATGATAATAAAACACTTGTGGACAAGGACAGCAATGATGATGACACACTTGCAGTGGATGCGATCCCCATTGTCTTGAATGGTATTCCAAAGGATAACATTCCTACCAAGCCAAAGCTCTTTGGTAACAATATGCCCCAGCCTCTTGTCTGTCTTTCCCATGCTTTACAAGGCATTGCCCCCGGCAAACCAGTATCACACTTGATGATTCTCAATACATTTCCAGCCAGAGTAAACTTGGTTGACAACAAACCAAACTGCAAGTAAGACCTTGCCATGAACAAATCATGTATTTGTACTGTGTCAAGCATCATGTACTTCATTGTCATTGTGTACAGATAGAATGTCATTTTCTTTGACAAAAAGGGTGTGCTGCAAGTCTCTAGAAGTGTTATACCCTTCTTTTTCCCCTTCCTCCTTGTTCTCTTGCTTGTCTAAATCCTCATCGTCTTCATGTAAAACCAGAAACCCACCTAAACTTGTTACATTATTACCAGGCTGTTCAAACATGAAATAGTGATCCTTGTTGTCTACTTGATGTGGATTCATAGAGACAACTTGGTCGATTGAAGTAGCTGGGATCACTATAATCAATGTTCCTCCAAGATATTTGCAAGACCAGAGTGCTCTGCTCAATTCTTCAAGAAGGTGTGGATCGGGATTGGAATACATCGAGACAACTGCAAGAGTGATGGGTGTTGCATTCTGGTGAGATTGAACCTGCAAAAAAAATTGGACTACTCCCAATTTTGCCTTATCCTCGAGGGTAAACTAGCGTTAAGTCAGAACAATTCAATAACACAGGCTATAGCATCGTAGTTGAATATTACCTTGACATTGCAGCATTTACGTGCATCCAAACGTTGCTCTCATTTGCACCAAATTGCCTGACACTTCTGGCCATTTGGCAGCTGCAAACATGCCCAGCGACAGACCTTCAAATATCCTTCATGACCAATGTACTTGAGGTCAGGCAAGTCAGGAGTGTTGAGTCAATGTCGAAGCCAGCTTTTAATAGAATTTGACTTGAGGATGGTTGTCTTGTGACAGCTGCACTCATGCTTTGGGAGAAGGACATAACTATGTTCCAATATGTATGAGCTAGTCAATGTTGGTTTTTTTCTGGTGGAGATCAAGGATAGGAGACATGGCCTTGATAGCATTGACTTGAGCATGCAGAATAGCATGCTGAGTGAGGTTGGCATAACACTGTGAATGCTGTCATAGTTCCTCTGTGAGATTTCTGATTGTCCATTCCATGGTCCACTGAGATGTGGTTCTTTCATCTCAACTTCACGACCATAGTGTATAAGAGCATGAATGCTCTGGTGCACAAGTGGATTCATTTGATCTTTGCTGGTAATAGAGCTCCTCAAATGCCCTTGTAAACTCATTAAACAACCTGTCAGCTTCTTGAAGCTCGGCTCATGTAATTGAATGTTGTATGATAAGATGAACAGCTCAAACAAGCTTGTAGAAATTTCACCAATACAGAGTGGGAAGAATGTTTTACAGAAGGCCTGGACTCAAGCCCCATTGATAGAGGTAATATTCCCAAGCTTTATAACCACTGTTAATTTTCTCTGCTGGGTTGCGTGGAGGTTGTCCAAATATACCCAGAATGTCAACTATGGCTGCAGCCACTCTCTCACTATGTGCCTTCCAGATTGTATTATTCAAAAGCCCCGTCCACTCCCAGCTTGATTTACTATCATTTGTATTGCACACCAAGCTTCCTCTCCAGAGGGGAATGAAAAGGTCGGGAAGATTCAATGATAGAAGGTGCATGATATCGGAACCAAAGCACATTGAAACACCAAGAGTACATCCAGCTGGGAATCCAAGGAAAATACTGGGTTGAGATACCCATTTGTAATCACATCTGTTTGTAATGAGTCTCATTACATGATAGAAGAACCTTTGCAAGATTTTGCATGTACATCCCAGATGAACATGCAAAGTGCTGTGGATCAATATTAGGATGATCAGAACCAGATGTGGAACTATTTGGATGCAACATGGCAGGATAGTAGATTGGGGCCCCTTTTTTATGTCGTCCTGGCATTCCACAGTACAGATGACATCCATTGTGGCCATGGTGACCAACAAATCCATTGAGATAAGCAAGTCCAGGATCATCAGATGTCCCAATAGCAATTAAGACATTTGACTTATAGAGCTTCTCGCAAGCAGTATCCCAGATCAAGAGACCTTCACGTTGAATTGCAGCAATATGATGAAACCCTGGGAATCAATATTTTTTGGTTTATTTGGGCCAGGGATGATGACACCAGGTAAGACATACTTCTTTTTGTATCATGTTTCTGGAGAGCAGTCGAATACAACCCACCCATATGGACATCCAACAATTGGAGGCTTTGTTGCAATAAAGCTGTGCACCATCGATCAAGAAAATAAGAAGAATATCTTCTTCTTTGATGTCACCAGCCGTAACTGCTTCCAAGTAGTGTGATCTATCCAAGAAATCATTATAAATGTCTTGCTTATGTTCATCCACCCTACTGAGTTTCTCAAGGACATTCAGTGTGTACTCATGTCAATACTGCATCTCCTTGGCCTTGATTGGATCAGGAAAAGCTGGTTGAAGTTGTGGACCAATAAGGATTGTTGTGAACTGCTTTCGAGGAGACTTGATGATGTTTTATAATTCGTGAAAGATCTGACGCAAGAGTTGACACACATGTGATGGACGATGGCCTCAACACCAGTAAGGATTGCTATTGACTCCTTCACCTTGTAGAGAAAAGGGAATTGTGTGTGGCCAGTGAGATCCATAAGTGTTGTGTGAGTGGTTTCATAGTCTTGTTCAGCATGCGGGAGTCCCAAATACAATTTGATTGCAGCCTGAAGATCTTTATCCTCATGAACAGATGCATGCTTGCTGGATAAAGGATTGCACAAACAATGGACAGCCTCCTCACTAAGCATAATACCTTTATCATCAAGAGACACCTTTCGGAGGGCACCAATAAATTCCATGGTGATACATAGGTCATCGATTTTGATATTTGAATAGATCTCATCAAGCAGAATGGTATCATCATCATCAAGGCAGGAAGGATTCTCAGGTCCATGGGCTAGTTCTTCTTCCTCTTTGATACTGGCATTTGTGCCATGCCTATCAGTTCCAGCAGGTTCTATTGTGTTTAAATTGTTGTAACACCTTGCTGTAAATATACTCATTTCAAAGACAATAAATGTAGACTCAAAGATAAGCACCATATCCCAACCTCTCAGTGAGTTTGGATCACTTTGGGACTCTAGAGAATGTCCCCTGATACTACCCTGCCTTGAAGTTTCTGGGTCCAAAGAGGATCATTGCATTGACTGACTCTAAGTCAGACATGGATCATCCTGCTCAATGTTCGATTCCAGGATGTCATTGGCTAGGACATACTTGCTCCAGCATTTAGAAGGTCTAGTATACTTGATTCCAGCATCCAGACAGTATTGTTGGAGAGAGGGAAGAATGCTGCTACATCAGCAAACTCAGATAAGGCTGTCCAGTATTGGACAGTGTCATAGTCCTCAAAGCAAGGTCCCATATATACAGTACTATGACAGTGTTTGACAACACAGAATGTGGAGGCGATTTAGTTACTCACATTGTTGGAGGTGTTGAGGCTAAACAATGTTGAGGCAGATGATGGTTGTGGTTGGAGAACAAGTGTTATTAGAACTCAGACATTGAGTTCAAATCTTATATAAAGACATGTGATCTATGATTATATAAGCTACTCTAAGTAAAAGAAATAGAATAGAAATAGGAGCGAAGGCAGCTGAGTAACAGCACGTTCAACACTACCCCTCGCTCGAAGCATGGTGTGCTGATGAGTGGAAATGGCGACTATGGAGGGGTTAAGATGATCCCGAGAGATGTGCGGAATTCCTCAAATTTGATGCACCCCAGGTTTTTGGTGAACATGTCAGCAGGATTGCTGACTCCATCTATGAAGAACAGCTCAATGTGGCCATCCTAAATCCAGTCATAGATCGCATGCCAACGAATGTCGATGGGCTTACTGCGCGGTTCAGTGATCAGGTTAGATGCCATAAAAATGGATCCTTGGTTATCACCGCAAATTGGTATTGTGTTCATTTTGTACCCGAGTTCTCAAAGAAGTTGTCAAACCCAAAATGCTTGTCTACCACAGTCCGACAGGGACATGTACTCAGCTTCCATAGAGGAATGCGCCACAGTAGGCTGCAGGCGAGATCGCCAGGCTAAAGGTACACCAGCTAGCTGTAAGAACCAGCTGGTTTGGGACTTGCGTGTGTTTGGGTCGGATGCCCAATCTGCATCGGTGTACGCGATAATGCCTTGGTCCTTGTTGCCATCGAAGCACAAGGCTGCTTTAGGCGTCCCTAAGAGGTAGCGGCAAATGTACAGCATTTTTGATAAATGTTCCTCTGTTGGGTTCGCCAAATGACGCGACATAGTAGTGACGGCATAGGCAATATCGGGCCACATTCCAATCATAATGTAGATCAAGGAACCTATAACAGTTTGGAACTTCTGACGAAGTCCAGGGTTAACAGGCACGTCGTTTTTGATGGGATAATACCCCTGAGGTAGGGGAGTCAGCGTGGCTTTGGAATTTTGCAAATCAAAATGCGTGATGATCTTTTGAAGGTATTCCTTTTGGTTGATGTAGAGTTTTCGACTGGAGCGTTTGATGTTCATGTGCAAGAATGTTACGATTCTTCTTTGCGTTCTTCTTTGCGATGTACGATTCCTACATTTTACTTCATTTCTTTTTCTTCTTGATGACTTCTTCATGGTAAACTGCGGTTTCACCTTTCATTCGTCATCAAGCTTACATCTACTTTCCTTCTGTCCGATTCCACGGCCTTCTATATATGACTCACTACATGAGTCATACTTACTCACCACCTTTGACTCTTCAACAGAGTTCTTTCCGCTTCCATCGCATTCTGCGATGTTCTTTCATTTATCCTTTTACTTCCTTTTCCTTTCGTAGTCTTGGTCCGTGCTAGCCTCTCCCAACATATATAAACCATACTAGCACGACCTGTATTCTTTAACTTAGAGCTCCGCAATTCTACGCTTAGTCTTGCCTCTCTGTTCGTCGCCTTCGGTCCTCGGTCCCTCAGTCCCAGTAAAGGCCTCTCAATAACGAAGCCTTCCTCAAGTCCTAGTCCTCGTCCTAGTCAAAACCCTAGTCCTCGTCCCAGTCCTAGTTCTCTTGCGGCTACGTGCGAACCTACCCGGTCCACACGTAACAAAGAACTCTTTGGCTTTGCCAAGATCACGACATTCCCATTTGTGCATGAAATGCACTTTGACCTCATCAATGATTGCCTTTGAGGGACTGCAGAAAATGGCATCATCTATGTAAATAATGGCTACAACCATAAGGGAGCCTTTCTTTTTGTAGAGGAAGATGCTGGGATCTGATTTAACCCGCTCAAAGCCGAGCTCTTTCATGGACTCATTGAGGGCTTTCCACCAGGTGAGACCAGCCTGCTTTAATCCGTAAAGGGCCTTTTTGAGGCACGGTACTTTAGTCTCAGCACTAGGGATTTTGAATCCCTCTGGTTGTCCCATGTAGATCTCTTCGTCGAGTGCACCATATAAATAGGCAGCACGAACATCAACGGCTTCCATGTGCCAGTTTTTGAGCGCTGCAAGTGCAAGCATTAAGCGCACTGTTTCGTATCGCACGACAGGAGAAAAGATTTGGTCAAAGTCTAAGCCTTCGACCTGTGAGAAGCCTTTCGCGACTAGGCGCGCACGCTTTCTACCATCGGGTTTGACATCAAAGACCCAATGATTTTTGATGACTTTACAATCTTTAGGACGATCAACCAATTCAAAAACATCTTGTTTCTTAAGAACTTCGAGTTGCTCGCGACAAGCATCTTTCCATTCCTTTTGCTGCGCGGATGGTAGAGTGTAAATGTCCTTGAATGTCCACTCACGGATCGGCATAGAGTGATCTGCAGAATCTAGCCGACTTGCCTTCCCTAAGAGAAAAGAAGTGAGCGTGGCTCCCCCTTCCCTGGTGATGCGCTCAATCTCCTCTTCGGAGAGGTCGCAATGTTCCGGGTCAGGAATGTCGTGGGATGGCTCAATGGGGAAATCCCCAGGAACTTCTTGTTGAGGAGATGCACCACTGCAGTCAATATCGCGCCAGGTACGGTCTGCATTGCATTCCTGATCAACAGGATGGCGGTCATCTCCATATATGTTCCCTGGGTGTTTGGGGATGCACTTCTTATGCTTAGAGTGGCGAGGAGCAGGGGGAACAGCAGGAGGAGCAGCTTGTGGGTGGCGTTCAGGGGCCTTGCCTTTGCAGGCATGCTGAGGCGGTGGTGGTGGTGCAACGGGTGATGGAGTGTGAGGTGGAGGCACATGGAATGGTTCCGGAGGTTCCGGAATATGTTCCTGTTCCAGGTGATGAGGTTCTGGATGAGGGAGGAAGTCATTAAGGTCAGTTGGCATATCAGGGAGCGGAATCTCGACCTGTTGCTCTGGACCGGCCTGTGTCTGTGGACATGTAGGCTTTTTCTCACATAAAGGGAACAGCTGCTCATTAAAGAGCACTTGTGCCGAAGTGAAAATAATGTTTTGGGAACGACGCATCAGAAGATAATTCTGATCGTTTCCAGGTGCAACATCTAGATACACCATTGGTTCTGATTTAGGGGCCAGCTTATTGGTGTGAATGTCCAAAAGGACATGGGCATACGCTTCACAACCAAAGATGCAGAGATGGCCAATATCAGGAGCCTCCCCATTGAGAATCTCAAATGGAGTGCGCCAGTTATGTCTGCGCAATGGTGTCCTATTGTATATGTGGACAGCATGACTCCAACTGAATTCCCACCATGAATACGGTGTGCAACAATCAAGGCACATAGACTTGGACTTGTCCATAATGGTGTGCATAAAGCGCTCAACACGACCATTTTGTTGCGGAACGTAAGGGGCACTCTGGAAGATGCATATCCCCTGAGAGGCAAGCAGCTCATCAAAAGCTTTGGACTTGTACTCTCCCCCTGCATTGGACATCCATCCTTGGACTTTGGCGTCAAATTGGGTAGACACCATCACTAAGAAGCACTTGGCTGCCTGAAGGGCATTGTCCTTGGTGCGCAAGAGTGCGCTCCACCCATATGACGTGTAGTCATCAAAGAAAGTGATAATGTACCGATATTTATGGTATGATGTGATGGGAAAGGACTTAACGTCCGAATGGATAAGCTCAAAGGTCGCTTTGGCTCTCCTGAGATCCAGGTGAAAGGTGCGAGCAGGGGTTTTACCCTCTGCACAACCTTTGCAGGTTTTGTCTTCCTTCGGTATCTCGAGTGAGGAAGGAAAATTGTGTGTATGTTTCGCAGCATGTTTCATTACATCCTTGGAAGGATGTCCCATTCATTTGTGCATGGTCTCAAAATCAGGAGCGATCGTAGAATGGTGACGACTGGTGATGTCTTCAATGGTATACATATTGTGGCCCATGCGGCCTGGTTTAAAGGATGCGAGCAGGGTGTCATCACCAAAGAGCATGTCTATACTCTCTGCACTTCCTCTAACTTTGGCGCCAGCATTTAGCATTTGGCCCATAGATACCAATCGAACTCCTGAATTGGGGATGTGCCCCAGATCGAATAAGGTCATGTTGTACACTTTATTTTGCACATCTTTCCACTGCAGTTTGCAGTTGCCTGTCCCTACGACATAGATATGACCAGAGGCAGTCGAAACAGGAATCTTATTCTTACCAAGCGATGTGTAATCGCTGAAGTCTGATCGTTCAGGAGTGAAGTGCATTGAAGCACTGGAATCGAGTATCCAGAATTTGTTCTTATCACAATGATCACACTTAGACTGAGAGACATGCGTGTAGGTAATGTCCATTGCATTAGGTACATTGTATATACCCGCTACCCTACTCGACGCTGTGTAGGAAGCGGAGAGTGAGGTTTGTGCAGAAGTGATCATTGGGAAAGAAACAAACCTTTCTTCCATGAACGTATCAACTTCGGACCCATAAAGGTCAACAATGTCGTCAGAGTCCCAAGAGTCAGCTATGTGGCTGACCCAGCCCTTAGAGTGCTTGGATGGACGCTCCAGTTCATTGAGGTCTTCGAGGGAGAAGGCGCAGTTGTACTGCACCAGCGAGAGAGGAGGAGAGGGGGCGGAGGGCACGATGGGTGCCGATGGAGGAAGAGCGACTAGCAGTGTCATAGCGGCGGAAGTGGACAGACCAGGAGATGGTGGAGACTGAGGCGATGTAAAGTCCAGCCATTGGAGGAGCAAGAGAGCCACGTCGATAGACCTTATGGTCTCGCAGGACGGGTGGATGTTGAGCTGATGCACGAACACAAAAGCTTCTTTGGTCTGCGCGAATGCAGCAGGACCACCCTGTCCTTGATATTGTTGAGCACTTGAATGAGCACTCGCGCAAGAGTCTATGACTGCGGGAGTAAGGATGGCAGGAGTGAGGGGGACCATGGCGGTGGAAGTGAAGTAATCACCACTTCCAGGTTTGGAGCCTTGCTCGACGAACTGGAGGGCATTCCACTTCTCATGTTGTTGCTTGCCACCCCACTTGCCACGCTTTGTCTTCTTCTTCTCAGCATCAGCGCTACCCCCCTGCTGCTGCTGCTGAGGCGCCGCAGGGGGTTGTTGCTGCTCATTTTGAAAGGATGGGTTACCGCCCTTCTGCTTCACAGTGGATATCTTTTGCGCCTGCTCTGGCACCTTACCTTTCCCATTCATGTTCTTTGACTCCCACGCGAGAGTCACAGAGGAGACGATCTCCTATATGGTAGGGGGAACAAAAACTCCATCTTCATCATGTTTCTGTGCAAGTAACTGCGCAATGACATCCATGGAGGGGGGGAGTTTGGAGAGAAGAATCATGGCCTGGATGTTGTCAGGAATGGGGTACCCATTGGTCTGGAGGTGCGTGAAAAGTGTTTCGAACTTGGCGAACGCTGCAGCCGGATTCCCAGAAGTGGGAATGGTCCCATCCATAATGGCCTTGAAATCCACATAGATTTGTGGAAGTCCTGGCTTTCCATACTCGTTCCGGATCGTGTCCAGAAGTGTGAACGCACGGGTCTCCAATACATACTGGTGGAGGAGGGTCAGGGAGAGCGAGAGTCTGATGGCTCCAAGAATCTTGTTGTTGGCTTCCGTCCACTTGACATAGAAGCTAATGGTTTCCACTGATGGCTCCGAGGTAATACTTGGGCAGTTGATGCTATTGATCCAAGAGCTGCCAGTCGCCAAAATAGCGCTCTCCATCCTTGGCCACAAGGTGCTGTAGTTGGCACCGGTGAAGACGGGGATGTTGTACGAGGAGGAGGACGAGGTAGACATCTAGGGTTAGGGCGATTAGTATGATGAAACATCAAAGGTTCCAGGACGGAATGATGACAAGGGTTCGCCATAGGCGCTCCCTGGTTGCAGCGTGTAACGCACATCCATCAGCTTCATGCCGCATCATAAACAACACTGGCATGTTGGCCTCATTGCTGAGCTCATTGCGCATCGTGTATAACAACGCAGCAACAGCTTCAAGCTAGTTGCTTAGCAGCTCCAGGTGCAGCAATTGCTCACGCTCCCTTCGCGCTTAGCGGGGCTCATAACCTGTTTGACAACACAGAACGCGGAGGGGATTTAGTTACTCACATTGTTGGAGGTGTTGAGGCTAAACGGTGTTGAGGCAGGTGATAGTTGTGGTTGGAGAACAAGTGTTATTAGAACTCAGACGTTGAGGTCAAATCTTATATAAAGACATGTGATCTATGATTATATAAGCTACTCTAAGTAAAAGAGATAGAATAGAAATAAGAGCAAAGGCAGCTGAGTAACAGCACGTTCAACAGACAGTACTATGACAGACTGTGACAGACCATGATAGTCCATAGTATCTTCCAGTACTTTCATAGTGTTTTCAGGATAGCACTTTTGTAATTATCATATATAGATATATAAATATATACAAATTCAATATAAAGAAAAATCAAATATATTACATATAATTACATAAGCATAGCTAACAAATCCAAATTTAAAATAAATATTAAATTACATAAGCTAATCAATAAACTTAAACCTAAAATAGAAATAAGATTACATAAGCATAACAATGACTCACTATTAGTCAGCTATATTATGTAATCAAAAAAGCGAAAATATAGACACTAGAAATAATCACTTACCAAAGAATATGATAAATGATTAAAGATGATGGTAGTTGAGGGAAGAGAAGATTTAGGAAAAAATTGAAGAGAGGATGCTTTATATAAGAAAATTCAAACTCAGCCAAAGTGTTAAATTTGGCTAAGTCATTTTGACTATACTCTTACTACACTTTTTTTCGCTTTTTTGCTACACTTTTGGTACACCTTTGGTACACTTTGTGCACCTTTTTGACTACACTTTTTGTACACTTTATGCTATGGCTTGCTGTCCAGTACTGTCCAGCACTGTCCAGCATTTTGCTATACTTGTATATATTTGTATATAAATATTTTTTATGAACACTGAACTATGAGAATACAGTGAGTGAAAAAACCCTTGCAATGTTTTACTATTTTGGACTAGGTGCAATGTAGCACATGAAGGCGTGGGAATGGCGCTTATCCTTGGTGAGGTGGATGATAGAGGGGTCCCTCAGCTACATTCGGTCCCTGGATCATGTGATT
>JBBPJJ010000685.1:0-15626 GCA_038088635.1 Veloboletus limbatus
ACAGTCATATGTTTGCAACCCCTAGGCCAAATCACATGACCCAGGGACCGATTTGTAGCCAAGGGTTTGTACGTTGTTTGGTCTCACCAAAGCGAAGCGATATTCCCACGGGTGGTTGCGGGGCGCTTCGTGCCCCGGTTTGGGGTTAGTTATTGTAATGCTTTTTGGAGTCACTGTAGACTGTTTGAGATCCCCATGAACTCTCAAACAGCAAATAGGAAAACACCAATCCTAGGTGTTGGTACTATTATAGTACAGTACAACAATTGACTTATGCAGTTATTGCTAGTCATACACATGCCTTCATGCACCTTGAAATTAATTTTGATGGGTATCTTACTGTGCAATAAGTATATATGCCTCAGACAGGGCATGGATACCATTTACTTTCATGATACCTATACCAATACTAATTTCCTCACTTTTCACATATACCCAACCTGCCAGGTGATACTGTGTATAGGATTTCCACTCCACCTGTGTATAATGCACAGACTCTGTCTCTTGTCACAGTTAACTACCAACTCCTGCACCAATATTCAGGGCACCCATTGAAAGAGGTTATTTGTGCCACTAAAAAACACATACTGGACTTTCCAGATATCTCAATCCTAGATCAGTCTGACTTATGTTGCAGCTGCCAACTGGGCAAACAACCCAATCATTCTTTTCCTCATAGCAAGATGCAGGCTACCACTCCTTTTGAGTTGATCCACTGTGATCTCAATTTGTTTGAGGTCTAGGGCTATAGTAAAAAGCAATAGACTGCTGTCTTCTATAACAACTATACATTTGCAGCCTGGGTATCATGCCTCATGACTAAAGATTAGGTCCTTTAAATCACCAAACAGTTTTGCACTG
Source organism: Veloboletus limbatus (assembly GCA_038088635.1). Classification (NCBI taxonomy): domain Eukaryota; kingdom Fungi; phylum Basidiomycota; class Agaricomycetes; order Boletales; family Boletaceae; genus Veloboletus; species Veloboletus limbatus. The sequence continues at coordinate 862 of JBBPJJ010000685.1, forward strand.
CTGTAAGGACACAATTCAATGCCAATGTCAAACTTTGGCACTCTGATTCAGGGGGAGAATTCACCTCCAAAGAGTTCACCAAGTTCCTTCAGGATAATGGTGTTCATATTCATCACTCTGCTCCCTATGCTCATTCGCAGAATGGACAAGTGGAGTGCATTATATGCACCTTGATGGATAAAGCTGAGGCCATGTGCCTTGATGCTTGCTGTCCTCCCTCATGGTGGGACTTTGCACTACACATGTGTACATGCACACTCCCAATGCCTGTCTCCAGTGGAGGACTCCCCACAAGATGTTGCACAAGTGGAAACCCACTGTTGCACACCTCCGGGTCTTTGGATGTGGTGCACATATGCATATCTCTGATGAGACTCATGATGGCAAGCTTGCATCCAAGTCTGAGCTCATGATGTATCTTGGCATCTCCTCACTTTATGGCGATAGGGATCACCTCTTCATATGGAAAAATGGCACCCTTTTCACAGCAGATCATGCTGTCTTTGATGAAAACCTTTTTCCTCGCTGTGGTTGTATTCCATTCAATGGCTTAGGGCCTTCCAGTTCTATTGCTCATTGTGCCCCTCACCACTGCAATGATGACAATCCAGTTGCTGACTCTAGATCGTTTCCTTCTGATGATGATGATATGGCTCTTCTTCGCTCTTGTCCTCATTTTGACCCAGTTGCACCTACATCTCCTACAGGATTTGAGCATCTGCCTCTTGAGGCCTGCTCCAGTCACTCCTCCTCATGTGCCTCATCCTTCTCTGACTGTATCTCCTGCACCTCATCATAGTGAGCAACAGCACCACCTGCCTGCTTTCCCTAGCAATATCTATAGTGAGTGCCACCATCCTCTTCAACAGATTAAGGAGATTGAGCGCAAGGCCCACTGGCATGGTCTTGTCCAACCTGAACCTTCTGCCTTTTTTGACCCTTCTGCCAATGCTTCACATAAGCCCTCTGTGGAGCCTGATGAGCCTGACTCCAAGGAACTCATCGAGCAGCTTGTTTGGGAAGGAGGAGATGAACTGGCCCAATTTCTTATCAGCCAAGCTATCCTACTGGACAATGGCCTCTATCATACCAACATTAAGTATCACAAATGGTTATACCATGACATTTTAAGGCTGCCTAAGGATGAACAAACCCTGTGGCATAAGGCTTGCAAGGCCAAACTACAAACACTCAAAGACTGAAAGGTCTACCAAATCATTAATCACCTAACTTACCAGAAGGTGATTAAAAACCGATGGGTATTTGATGTTGAACCCAACAGTTGTAAATGTGTCAGATTAGTCACCAAGGGTTTCTCCCAAGTGGAGAGTATCAATTTTGATCAAATCATTTCCCCAGTCATACAATTTGAAACAGTTCAATGCATGCTGATGCTAGCTGTGCTTGAAGCATGGTATATTACTGGACTTGATGTATGTTCTGCCTATCTATATGGCAAACTGGAAGAGAAACTCTATATGGAGTTTCCTGAGAGTTTCCTGCCCCCTCATCCAAAAGACAAGGTCCTATGACTCCTGCATGCAATTTATGGCCTGAAATAGGCTGGATGTGTCTGGTGGAAGATACTGGACAAGTCTATGAAGGAGCTAGGAATCCCCTAGGATTTATATGGCTATACTTTGATGCCGGACTTTTCATCTATTGCATTGGAAAGAACTTCATTCTAGCCATTATCAACATAGATTATGCTCTTCTCTGCAGACACAACAAAGCTTTAATAGATAAGCTAAAGGCTACATTCATGAAGAAATAGGAATGTTGTTATCACTGAGAACCTCATGAATTCCTCCAAATGTCAATCAAGCAAGATGGTCAGAAAATACTCCAAAACCAATAGGAATATCTTGTAAAAGTACTCAATTGCTGTGGCATGGCTAACACTAGGCCTGCCTACATACTACTCCTTTCTGGCTATCATTTGTACAAGAATGATGCCCCTATTGATGTTGCATTGTGAATGCACTTCCAGCAAGTTATTGGCTGATTGCTGTATCTACTGATTTTATGTGCCCAGATATTTCACATGTGGTTAACACTCTTACCTGTGCCTAGATGAATCCATCACAAGCTCATGCTGACAAAGCATTACACATCTGTCAATACCTTGCAGGCACACAAAACTGTGCACTCGTGTTTGATGGCTCTCTGGACAAGGAATTATATGCCTGTACTGACTCTGATTGGGGTCAAGACCACCTTACTCACTATTCCCAAACTGGGTACTACATGAAATTGGTGAACTGTGTGTATTTGTGGAATTCACACCTATAGAAAACCACTGCCTTGTCATCCACTGAGGCAGAATACATGGCCTTGAGTGACTGAGCTTGGAAAGCAGTATTGATCTGCCAAATGATGAGGGAACTTGGTTTTAACCTTGGTTCTATATCCATCTGTGGTAACAATCAGGGGTCACATTTCATTGCACAAAACCCTGTTATGGAGAAACACTCAAAACACATCCATATTAGATACCATTTCATGTTGGATGCCATAATGAACACTAATGATGCTGAACTACTTTATATCCCTGGCACTGAAAATCCAGTGGACATATTCAACAAGAACCTCGTTCGTGTCACATTTGAGAAATTCTGCTCACAGCTTGGGCTTGTATTATCCAACAATGGTTGATGTGGTGATGCTCATTCTTCCTCCTCTTTCCATTCCTTTCTTTCAATGCTTTATATACTACATACACCAAGCAAGGGGGAGTGTTGAAGGAACATATCATACTTCTATTTATGCTTAGTAATAAGCTTAGTAATATAGCTACCTGACATGTATATAAGCAGGAGCTGAGTATGAATGAATCCAGCTGATTTAGAGTGACTCTTGACCTTGAACCACTATCATCTTTCAAAGGTATATAAGTTCTGTCTGCATCACTCTTCCTAGCTCCCTGCAATGGGAGCAGGCAATTGCAACAGGAGTGTTGGCCACAAAAGGGCCAAAGATAATGAAATCCAAGTGAATATGGGAATGGCCACTAGGGCCTGCATCTGCACCACAGGGTGCTTGTAGCCAGCAACCTCATCAAGGCGCTGGAGGATGGACTGGATCATGGAGACCCCAATGCGCTCTGCCAGAGAGGCAGCCTGTCAGACTTAAGCAAATGCCAGTAGCCTATTGTTACGTTTCGTCCATTCTTCATTGTTTTCTATTTTCTTTTTCCTTGTTACAATTCCTTTCTTTTCTTATCTTGATGACTTCTCCATGGTAAACCACGGTTTCACCTTTCTTCTGTCATCAAGATTACTATAAACTTCCTTCTCTCCGATTCTTCGGACTTCCATAGCTGACTCACTAACTGAGTCAGATACAACCTCGTCAGTCCTCGCTCTTCAACAGAGTTCTTTCCGTTTCCATCGCATTCTGCGATGTTCTTTCATTTACCTTTCTTTATCCTTTTTCCTTTCGTAGTCCTGGTCCGTGCTAGCCTCTCCCAACGTATATAAACCGTACTAGCATGACTTGTATTCTTTAACTTTGAGCTCCGCAATTCTACCCTTAGTCTTGCCTCTCAGTTCGCCAACTCCAGTCCCTCCGTCCCAGTAAAGGCCTCTCTATAACGAAGCCTTCCTCAAGTCCTAGTTCTCGTCCTTAGTCCTAGTCACCTTGCGGATACGTGCGAACCTACCCGGTCCACACGTAACAAAAGCTCAAAGTTAACCTTCTGCATGGCCACTACTATCGTGAGCCGTATCATTCTTCACACTGTCTTCCAGTACTCCCAGAACGTCGAGAACAACACCCCGACATCCACCCCCAGTTATCCCAGAATCATCTGACGACGAAGAACTCTCAGAAATCTCAGACCAAGACGAAGACAACGAAGAATCTTCGCCAGTAACCCCGGTACAGCCTTCGCCCCAAACCTCCGCACCTATTCAACCTTCGCCCCGATCCCCTGTTACCATATTACCAATGACTAACCGACCTACTGAACTCCGACTCAACGCTCTCCAGGAGTTTGACGGAAACTATTCCGAATACCCAGGGTGGTACAACAACGTCGTGTTCTATCTCAGTACCAATTCCGAAATCTACAACAACAATGCTAAACAGATCGCCTTCGCTTTGTCGTACATGACTAAGGGATCAGCCAAGAGTTGGGCAGCTACATTCCGCGTTAGCTGTGTACAGAACGATGGCACTCTCAATATGGGTACCTGGGCTTCTTTTACTACTAAGCTCAACAGGGCATTCAAACATCACGATGTCGTCAATCAAGCCATCGGATGGCTTTCCACAAAGAAGATGATCTTGAATAAAGGCATGTTCACCGCTTCTCTCAGCCTATACACCACCGAATTTCAGACCAATGCTGCACGAGCCAGTATTACTGATCACAACGTTTAATTGGCTACTATTCTGCCAGGATCCCGTCGAACCTGATGATGCGTATCATGACTATGGACCCAGTACCCGATTCAATCGACAAGTGGTATGAGAAAGCCGCATCCTTCAATGCGGCTTGGGACAGAGTTAGAGAAATGAAAGCGCGCACCTCTCATACATCCACTCCAGTCTCGCGCCCTTTCTCTTTCCCCCGCAAGGATCCAAATGCCATGGAAGTTGACGCAACCACAATCACGCGACCACCCAAGCTCACGCCGGAATCTCGCAAGGAATGCCAAGAATGAGGACTTTGTTTCAAGTGTCGTCTTCCCGGTCACTCGGCCAATAAATGCAAGACTCGCTTCGTCAACACCAAAGCCACCTGGCGAGAAAAGAAGCAGGAAGATGTTGATGTAGTCATGAAAAGAACTGACGAAGAAGAGACGGGAGAAATCCCGGACTTGATGGAATGTAACGACGAAGATGACGAAATCCTCGTCAACAAAGTTCAGTCTTTTTAACTGGAGAGTCTGCATCGACGTCAGTCTCTCCTTCTCGCACTAGGTACTCGCCTGTACAATCTAAATCCAAGAAATCATTATTCATAACCGCCACGTTATCAATTCCCGCGAGTACCAAGAAAACCGTCATCACCACCGCCCTTGTAGACTCTGGAGCGCATATCAATTGCCTCGATTGGGGATTCGTTCGAAAGAATCAGATCCCTTGCACCTGACTACTGAAACCGATCCCCGTGAAAAACATCAACGGATCTCTAAATGTCAAAGGAACAATCCATTTCACCACCGATCTTTACGTCACAATCGGGCCCACTACTACCAAAGTTCTTTTCCATGTTATGGGATGTGGAAACGATCGCATCATCCTAGGATTTCCATGGCTTCAGCAAGAGGACCCTATTATCAACTGGAAAAGAAACCAACTACAGCTTCGCCCTGAAACTGATCAATCGAACAATCTCACCGCCGAAATCAAAAGACACACCCAGAAAACCCAACAGGCCTCTGGTTATTACAAAATTGAACCGCATCCAGTACGCCATGCCTCGATAACTCACGAATTCAATAAAAGACTTTACGACTACCTTGAAACTAACAATGAGGACTTCCTTAGACCCGAAGATCTTACCAAGAAAGCGGTAACGGCTTATTGCATCAATCGTGTCATTAAGGGAGACAAACATTACCTAACTCTACGATGCGTATCTCCTACTATGGTAAAAGCTTACACCACGTCAACAGACCTTGCGATACAAAACCTCACCAACAAACCGAAAGTAACTCTTCCAACAACATATCAAGAATATCAACAAGTATTCTCCGACATAGCAGCCGGAGCGCTACCACCAATTTGGCCATATGATCACGCGATCAATCTGAAGGATTCCTTTACCCCTAAAATCGGTAAACTCTATCCGCTATCCACTGACGAGACTAAAGCAGCCAACGAATTCATCGACGAACATATCAAATCTGGCAAAATATGCCCTTCAAACTCCCCACAAGCCTTGCCCTTCTTCTTTGTCAAAAAGAAGGATGGCAAACTCTGCCCATGTCAAGATTATTGTTACCTAAACGACCATACCATTCGTGATGCATATCCATTGCCACTCATCACCGATTTGAAACACTTTACAAAGTTCGATGTGCGATGGGGATATAATAACGTTCGCATCAAAGACGGGGACCAATGGAAAGCTGCGTTCATCACACATCGCGGACTGTTTGAACCTATGGTTATGTTTTTTGGAATGAATAACTCGCCTGCTACTTTCCAGCGCTTCATGAATGACTCGTTCCACGATATGATTGCAGAAGGATGGTTGGTCATCTATATGGACAACTTGCTGATCCATTCCCCTGACAAAGAAACCCATGAACACAATACCAAACGCGTTCTACAATGCATGGCTGACCTCGATTTACACCTCAAACTAGAAAAATGTGCCTTTGATGTATCCGAAGTCGAATACTTGGGAATGATCGTTAAACCCGGTCAACTGGCAATGGACCCTGTCAAATTAGACAGCATCTCTACCTGGAAAACACCCACTACTCTTCACCCCTGCTCTTACCTCTCCCAATCTTTCGCACCTACTGAACGAAATTAGGACATTCATGACCAAGAGCTTTTTGCAATTCTTCGCGCCTTGCGTGCTTGACGCCACTACCTTATCGGCTCCCCAACTCCCGTCTAGGTCTTTACTGATCACAAAAACCTCACCTACTTTCGCCAAGCGCAGCTGCTCAACCGTTGTCAGGCCCGTTGGCTATTGGATCTGCAGGACTTTGACCTGGCAATAAGCCATATTCCTGGAAGTTACTATCGGGTCCTGATGCTCTCTCTCGTCGACCCAACCATGTTCCTGCTGATTCCCCCCCTGACAACGCTGACGTGACCCTCCTACCGGATTCCTTGTTTGTCAACCTTATTGACACTACCCTTGATCGAAAAATCCGCACTGCCTCCGCCTCCGACCCTGTCATCCTCGACTGGCTTCATCCCTGGCCCTTACCAGGTTCTTCCGCCACCCGTGTTGCTGCCGACTGGTCCTATACAGACGGCAAACTGTATTATCAGGGCTGCTTGTATATTCCCTGCGATGTTGCCCTTCAGCGCTCCATTGTGTCCGGGTGCCACGATCACGAAACGGCAGGACACCCGGGCTACCTCAAGACTCACCAGTTAGTCGCTGCGCACTACTGGTGGCCCGGTTTGGCTCAATACATCCGCCGCTATGTTGCTGGTTGTGCGGTCTGCCAGCGTAACAAAGTTAACACTCATCCCACCACTCCTCTCCTTGTCCCCATCCGTTCTAGCTGCACCCGCCCTTTCCAGCAGGTCTCTTGCAACCTCATCACTGGTCTCCTGTCCTCCGCCGGCTTCGATGCTCTGCTGGTCGTGGTCGACCACGGCCTTACAAAGGGGGTAATTCTCTACCCCACTACTACCGCCATCACCGCCGAAGGCATTGCCTCACTATTCTTTACCCAAGTCTTTACCCGGTTTGGCCTTTATGAGAAAATTATCTCCGATCGAGGTCCCCAATTCACCTCTTCCTTCACCAAGGAATTAGGGAGACTTCTTGGTTACGAGCTTGCTATTTCCACTGCCTACCACCCACAAACCGACGGAGAAATGGAACGTGTGAATCAGGAAGTGGAAACTTATTTACAGATCTTTTGTGGGAACGAACCGACAACTTGGGCCAATCATATCACAATGGCAGAATTCGCGCATAACCACTGCCGCCATTTGGTTACTGGGAAATCACCGTTCTTTCTCATGATGGGTTTTGAACCCCAAGCCTTACCAACGGTTATTCCGTCATCTGATCTCCCAGCTGTCAACCAATGGATATCACTTCTCACAACGGCACGAAACGAAGCCCTCTGTTATGTCTGGGCTGGGTAGGCTCGCACGTATTCGCAAGATGACTAGGACTTAGGATGAGGACTAGGGCTTGAGGAAGGCTTCGTTGTCGAGAGGCCTTTACTAGGACTGAAGGATGGGGACCGAAGTTGGCGAACTGAGAGGCAAGACTAAGGGTAGAATTGTGAAGCTCAAAGTTAAGGAATACAGGTCGTGCTAGTGTGGCTTATATATGTAGGAGAAGCTAGCACGGACCATGACTATGAAAGGAAAAAGATAAAGAAGGATAAATGAGAAGAACTACATAGAATGCAAGAGAAACAGAAAGAACCCTGTTGAAGGGCGAGGACTGACGAGGTTATATATGACTCAGTTAATGAGTCAGTTATAGAAGTCTGAAGAATCAGAAAGAAGAAAAGTAATCGTAATCAGGATGACAAGGGAAAGGTGAACCCGCGGGTTACCATAGAAAGGTCATCAAGATGGAGAAATAAGAAAAGAAGAGAGATCAGAATCAAAAGATGAATCGTAACATTACCCCCCCAGTACATCTCAAGTCACCGACGAGAACCAGGTCTTGAGGGATACATACGCGGCGGGCTGATTAGAGGTCTAGGGCATAAGCACCGGGAGATCCGGTGACGTTTGCGTAAGCAGCATCGTCCCATACGTCGTTGATATGGTCGTTGACGTCGGGGAGAGGAGAGATGGGTGAGACGGTTCGCCGACGATGAGGGGTCGCGAAGCAAACGGGTTGGCGTGCGGATGATTGTGGTAGGGTGTGTTGGGTGGTGGAGGAGCCTGACGACGATGACGATGTTGGGCGTCATGGCGGACGAGGACGAGGTCGGCTTGGGTAACGGGCCTGAGCGTGTCCAGGAGCCCATACAAGGCACGATGGGCATTGGTATTGGGGGCATTGGGCATGACGATGCCCTAGGCGATGACACTCGAAGCAAGCTTTGGAGTATCTGGGATGGTTGGGAGGAAGGACAAGCCGACCACCTAGTCCGGCTAACCACGCATCCGTGTGAGCCAAGGATGCTTCGGCGGCAGGGTTGAGAGGGGAGGAGGAGGCACTTGGGGTTGTCACCGCAGGGGAGTAGGAAGGTGGTTGGATTCCCTGGGCGAGCGCAAGCTCTCGAGTGTATTGTTCTATGTCGGCCAAGAATTCCCCGAAGTGGAGTTGGTACCCCATGGTGACAAGGGTGCCTCGTAGGTGATCCCAGATGTGTCGAAGGATACCCACGATGAGGGTGACGTGGGCGTCGGGATTGGCCGAATTGTTGCGCACTATGAGGTTGATGCGCTCGGTTTCGATCAGGGCTTTGTAGAGGGCTAAGAGAGGGGAGCTGTAATCGAGGTGGCTAGTAGCTGGAATAGCCAATCAGGAGTCTGTAATGCGATGCAGGAGGACCTGCGTGTATGTATCATCTGGCGTGTCTAAGCGGAGACAGTAAGATGCTGGGAGAAGAAGGACCGATAAAATCGGTGGATGAGAACTAATTGGTCTAGTAGCAAAAGGGTCTGGCGTATCTAGTGCAGGACTCACCACCTGCCAGGCATCATCGGGATTCTCTCCCCACCCTGCTTCTGCGGTTGTCGAATTGGAGTCATCTTCTTCGGGTTCTTCATGAAATTGGAGGTGGATTCATTCTGGGGTGGTGGCGAAGGAAGATGGTGAGGAGGGAGTATCGTCGACCAATTCTGGGATAGGAGAAATGGAGCGAACTACGTAGATTAAGCCCGTGGTAAATGGAAGAAAGAGACGAATTCAAAAGGTGTGGTGGAAGGGGCAATAGTCGTAGCGGCAGAAGTAAGCGTGTTCTAATGGATGGGAACTTGGGACTTTGTAGCGAAAGCGAAAGGTAAAGTGGGATAACTTATCTTTGGGGATGAAGTCGAACATAAAATAAAAGGGAAAGGAACGGATGGAGGTTTTCAGAGTTTATGTCGTTTTTTATAGTCGGCTAGTAGTGCTGCGGAGTGTTTCAAGTTCCGCTCGGGAACCCACGAGTCTTCTTCGGCTGTGTACCCTTTTCATTGGATCAGGAAGGAGCGGTGTGCTGCGGAACCACGATGGTGTCGGATCTCCTCTATTTCATATTCCTCTTTCCCGTCTATTAGTTCTGGCGGTGGTTGTGGGAAGTTCGTTCCGTAAGTGTTATTTTCATGATAGGGAGATAGGAGGGAGGCGTGGAATACAGGATGAATTTTCCATGTCGTCGGGAGGTGTAATTGATACGTGATTGGTGAGAAAACTTTAGTAATGACGAATGGTCCTTCTCGTTTTGCAGCGAATTTGGGGTTGACTACGAGGCGTTTTAAGTTTCTTGCTTCTAACCATACCTTTTCTCCTAATTTGAACGAAGTGAACCGCTGTTTGGACCTTGCCACCATAGTTTGTCTAGCGAGTTCGTGTGCAGTGAGGGCTTCGTGTCGTGCTGCTGTGAGAAGCGATATTCGTTGGTTGACAGCTGGAAGATCTGATGATGGGATGACCGTTGGCAAAGCTTGGGGTTCGAAGCCCATCATGAGAAAGAATGGCGATTTTCTGGTGACCGAGTGGGGACAGTGGTTATGCGCGAATTCCGCCATGGCAATGTGATTGGCCCATGTCGTGGGTTTATTCCCACAAAAGATCCGTAAATAAGTTTCTACCTCCTGGTTCACACGTTCTGTTTCGCCGTCAGTTTGAGGGTGATAAGCGGTGGAAATAGCAAGTTCGTAACCAAGGAGTCTTCCTAATTCCTTGGCGAAGGAGGAAGCGAATTGGGGACCTCGGTCGGAGATGATCTTTTCGTAAAGACCAAACCGGGTGAAAACGTGGGTAAAGAATAGTGAAGCAATGCCTTCGGCGGTGACGGTTGTGGTGGTGGGACAGAGAATTACCCCCTTCATAAGACCATGGTCAACCACGACCAGCAGAGCATCAAAACCGCCGGTGGAGGGGAGACCAGTGATGAGGTCGCAAGAGACCTGCTGAAAAGGGTGAGTGCAGGCGGAACGAATGGGCATGAGAGGAGGTGTGGAGGGATGAGTGTTAACCTTGTTCCGTTGACAGATGGCACAGCCTGTGACATAATGACGGATATACTGTGCCAAACCAGGCCACCAGTAGTGCGCAGCGACGAGTTGGCGAGTTTTCAGGTAGCCCGGGTGTCCTGCCGTTTCATGATCGTGGCACCTGGATACAACGGAGCGCTGGAGAGCATCGTTACAAGGAACATACAAGCGCCCTGATAAAACAGTTTACCCTCATTGAAGGACCAGTCTGACGGGTTACAGGAGGCAGAAGAACTGGGCAGAGGCCTGGGGTGCAGCCAGTCGAGGACGAGGGGATCTGAGGCAGAAGCTTGGCGGAGTTGACGATCAAGGGTAGTGTCAATTAGGTTAACAAACAGAGAATCGGGGAGGAGAGTGACGTCAGTGTTATCGGAGGTGTCGTCAGCAGGGGTGTGATCTGGGCGTCGGGAGAGAGCGTCAGGCCCAGCAAGTAATCTACCGGGGATGTGGTCAATGCGAAGATCAAAGTCTTGCAGATCCAACAGCCAACGAGCTTGATGACGGTTGAGCAATTGAGCCTGGCGAAAGTAAGTGAGATTTTTATGGTCAGTAAAGACCTGAATAGGGTTAGGGGAACCAATAAGATAATGGCGCCAGGCATGCAAGGCACGCAGGATGGCAAGAAGTTCGCGGTCATGGATGTCGTAATTCCTTTCCACTGGTGCAAAGGATTGGGAGAGATAGGAACAAGGGTGCCAATCCCCGTTAGTATCAGCCTGCAAAAGAATGCCGCCAGTTGCCCATTTGGAAGCGTCGGTGGCAATAGCGAAAGGCTTGGAGACGTTGGGGAGTTGAAGAACGGGTTTCGTCATGAAGGCCATTTTGAGTGAGTCGAAAGCGGCTTGACAGGCTGGGGTCCAAGCCCACAGGACTGTTTTCTTCGTGAGATCAATCAGTGGTCGAGCGAGAGTGGAATAGTCGCGGATGAAACGACGATAGAAGTTAGCGAAATCAAGAAAAGAACAGACTTCCTTAAGAGTGGTTGGTGTCTTCCAAGCAGAGATGCCGTCTAGTTTCACGGGGTCCATAGCCAATTGACCGGGTTTGACGACCATCCCCAAATATTCGACTTCTGAGGTATTGAAGACGCATTTTTCTAATTTGAGATGTAAGTCGAGGTCAGTCATCCGTTGGAGAACACGTTTGGTATTGCGTTTGTGAGTTTCCTTATCTGGGGAATAAATCAGGAGATCGTCCATATAAATGACCAGCCATCCTTCTGCGATCATATCCCGGAATGAGTCGTTTATAAACCGTTGAAAGGTGGCGGGGGAATTTGTCATGCCGAAAAACATAACCATGGGTTCGAATAGACCTCGATGCGTGATGAATGCTGCCTTCCATTGGTCACCATCTTTGATTCGAACATTGTTATACCCCCCTTGTACGTCAAACTTGGTAAAATGTTTTGCCGCCTTGAGTTTGTCGATTAGATCTGTGATGAGTGGTAGGGGGTATGCATCCCGGACAGTATGGTCGTTCAAGTAACGATAATCTTGCCAGGGACGGAGTTTACCATCCTTCTTTTTGACAAAAAAGAATGGTGAAGCTTGCAGGGAGTTTGAAGAATGGATTTTGCCGGATTTGATATGTTCATTGATAAAATCATCGGCCGCTTTGGTTTCATCAGTAGATAACGGATAGAGTTTACCGATCTTTGGTGTAAAGGAATCTTTTAAGTTGATTGCATGATCATATGGTTGAATCGGTGGTAAGGTTCCGGCCGCGACCTCGGAAAACACCTGTTGATAATCTTGATACGCCGGTGGAAGGGTTGCTTTCGGTTTGTGGGCCAGGTTTTGTATGGCTAGATCTGTTGATGTGGTATAAGCTTTTACCATGGCAGTTGATATGCATTGTGGAGTTAGATAACATTGATCCCCCTTGATAACGCGATTGATGCAATAAGATGTCACTGCTTTCTTGGTGAAATCTTTGGGTCAGAGGAAATCTTCATTGTTCGTTTCGAGGTAGTCGTATAGCCGTTTGTCGAATTCGTGGGTTATCTCAGCATGGCGTACCGGATGAGGTTCGTTCTTGTAATATCCTAGGGCTTGTCGAGTTTCCTGGGCGTGATTCTTGATTTCAGTGGCAAGATCGTCTGATCGGTCGGTTTCGGGTCTCAGCTGCAGATGATTTCGTTTCTAGTTGACGATTGGATTTTCCTGTTGAAGCCAGGGGAATCCGAGGATGATACGATCGTTGCCGCATCCCATAACGTGGAAAAGAACTTTATTGGTAGTATGTCCGATAGTAACGTAGAGATCGGCAGTGAAATGGATAGTTCCTTTGACGTTCAGAGACCCATTGACGTTTTTGACAGGGATTGGTTTTGGCAATTGGGTGCAAGGGATCCGGTTCTTTCGGACAAACCCCCAGTCGAGGCAATTGATATGTGCTCCAGAGTCTATGAGGGCAGTGGTGACGACAGTTTTCTTTGTACTCGCAGGGATGGATAGCGTGGTGGTTATGAATAATGATTTCTTAGATTTTGATTGTATAGGCGAGTACTTAGTGTGAGGAGGAGAGACTGATGTCGATACAGGCTCTCCTTTTAAAAAGACTGAACTTTGTTGACGAGGATCTCGTCATCTTCATCGTCACATTCCATCAAGTCCGGGATTTCTCCCGTCTCTTCTTCGTCAGTTCTTTTCACAACTACATCAACATCTTCCTGCGTCTTTTCTCTCCAAGTTGCTTTGGTATTGACGAAGCGGGTTTTGCACTTATTGGCCGAGTGACCGGGGAGACGACACTTGAAACAGAGTCCTCATTCCTGACATTCCTTACGAGATTCTGGTGTGAGCCTAGGCGGTTTGGTGACAGTAGCTGCATCGACTTCCATGGCGTTTGGGTCTTTGCGGGGAAAGGAGAAAGGACGTGAGATTGAAGCGGACGTATGAGAGGTACACGCTTTGATTTCTCTAACTCTGTCCCAAGCTGCATTGAATGATGTGGCCTTTTCGTACCATTTGTCGATCGAGTCTGGTACTGGGTCCATGGTCATAATGTGCATCATAAGGTTTGAAGGGATTCCAGCGGAGTAGTAGCCGATCAAGACGTTGTGGTCTGTGATATTGGCGCGCGCAGCGTTGGTCTGAAATTCGGTGGTGTAGAGGCTGAGAGAAGGGGTGAACACGCCTTTATTCAAGACCATCTTCTTTGTGGAAAGCCATCCAATGGCTTGGTTGACGACATCGTGATGTTTGAATGCCCTGTTGAGCTTGGCGGTGAAAGAAGCCCATGTACCCATGTTAAGAGTGCCATCGTTTTGTATGCAGCTAACACGGAATGTGGCTGCCCAACTCTTGGCTGACCCCTTGTTCATATACGACAGAGCGAAGGCGATTTGTTTAGCATCATTGTTGTAAATCTCGGAATTGGTGCTAAGATAGAACACCACGTTGTTGTACCATCCCGGGTATTCAGAATACGCTCCATCGAAATCCTGGGGAGCATTGAGTCGTAACTCAGTAGGTCAGTTAGTCATTGGTAGTATAGCGACAGGGGATTGAGGCGAAGGTTGAGCAGGTGCTAGGGATCGAGGTGATGGTTGTACTGGGGTTACTGGCGAAGTTTCTTCGTTATCTTCATCTTGGTCCGAGGTTTCTGAGAGTTCTTTGTCGTCAGACGATTCTGGGATAACTAGAGGTGGATGTCGAGGGGTTGTTCTCGATGTTCTGGGAGTACTCAAAGACAGAGTGAGGAGTGATACGGCTCACAATGATAGTGGCCGTGCAGATAATAACTTTGAGCTTTTGTTACGTGTGGGCCGGGTAGGCTTGCATGTATTCGCAAGATGACTAGGACTTAGGACGAGGACTAGGGCTTGAGGAAGGCTTCGTTGTCGAGAGGCCTTTACTAGGACTGAAGGATGGGGACCGAAGTTGGCGAACTGAGAGGCAAGACTAAGGGTAGAATTGTGAAGCTCAAAGTTAAGGAAT
>JBBPJJ010000686.1:0-15623 GCA_038088635.1 Veloboletus limbatus
CATTCTCACGATAAGGAGAAAGGAGGGAAGCATGGAATACCGGATGGATCTTCCAAGTCTGTGGCAGACGTAGTTGATATGTGATAGGTGAGAGGATTTTTGTGATAACGAACGGCCCTTCTCGTTTCGCGGCGAATTTGGGGTTTACTACGAGGCGTTTTAGATTTCTCGCTTCTAACCATACCTTTTCTCCTAATTTGAACGGAGTAAACCGGTGTTTGGATCTTGTTGCCATGGTTTGTCTAGCGAGTTCATGAGCAGCGAGGGCTTCATTTCGTGCTGCTGTGAGAAGTGACATGCATTGGTTTATGGCTGGAAGAGTGGATGACAGAATAACTGTGGGTAAGGCTTGGGGTTTGAAGCCCATCATGAGAAAGAAGGGTGATTTTCCGGTAACTGAATGGGGGCGGTGGTTGTGCGCGAATTCTGCCATTGTAATGTGATTGGCCCAAGTTGTTGGTTCGCTTTCACAGAAGATCCGTAAATACGTTTCTACTTCCTGATTCACACGTTCCGTTTCTCCGTCGGTTTGTGGGTGATACGCCATGGAAATGGCGAGTTTGTATCCTAGGAGCCGCCCTAATTCCTTGGCGAAGGAAGAGGCGAACTGGGGAGCGCGGTCAGAGATAATCTTTTCGTACAGGCCAAACCAGGTGAAAACGTGGGTAAAAAATAACGAGGCAATTCCTTTGGCTGTAACGGTGGCGGTAGTTGGACAGAGAATTACCCCCTTTGTAAGGCCGTGGTCGACCACGACCAAGAGGGCATCAAAGCCGGAGGAAGAAGGAAGACGAGTGATCAGGTCGCACGAGACCTGCTGAAAAGGGCGCGTGCAGGTGGAATGGATGGGCATGAGCGGAGGTGTGGAGGGATGAGTGTTGACCTTGTTCCGTTGGCAGACGGCACAACCATCGACGTAGCGATGAACAAACGATGCTAAGCCAGGCCACCAGTGGGATGCAGCAACTAGCTGGCGGGTCTTCAGGTACCCCGGATGTCCTGCCGTTTCATGATCGTGGCACCCGGACACGACGGAGTGCCGGAGAAGATCGTCACAAGGAATGTATACGCGTTGCTGATAAAACAGTTTGCCGTCGGTAAAAGACCAGTCAGAGGGGTTACGAGTGGCTGAAGAACCGGGTAAGGGTTTGGGATGAAGCCAGTCAAGGACGACAGGGTCCGAAGTGGAAGCATGACGGATCTGCCGATCAAGAGTAGTGTCAATTAAATTAACAAAAAGAGAGTTGGGGAGAAGGGTGACATCAGCGTTATCAGAGGCGTCGTCGGCGGGGATGTGATCGGGACAGCGGGAGAGAGCATCAGGTCTGGCAAGGAGTTTGCCGGGAACGTGATCGATGCGAAGGTCAAAATCTTGGAGGTCAAGCAACCAACGAGCTTGACGACGATTGAGTAGTTGAGCTTGGCAAAAATAAGTAAGATTTTTATGGTCAGTAAAGACCTGAATAGGGTTAGGGGAACCGATAAGATAATGACGCCAGGTGCGTAAGGCGCGCAAGATGGCAAGAAGTTCACGGTCATGGATGTTGTAATTACGTTCCGCCGATGCAAAGGATTGGGAGAGATAGGAACAAGGATGCCAATTGCCGTTAGTGTCTGTTTGTAAAAGGATGCCACCGGTTGCCCATTTGGATGCATTGGTGGCAATGGCGAAGGGTTTGGCGATGTCAGGGAGTCGGAGGACGGGCTTCGTCAGAAATGCCGCTTTGAGGGAGTCAAAAGCAGTTTGACAGGCTGGGGTCCAAGCCCAGGGGATAGTTTTCTTCGTGAGGTCAATGAGGGGTCGAGCGAGAGTAGAATAGTCGCGGATAAACCGACGATAGAAATTAGCAAAACCGAGGAACGAACGGACTTCCTTCAGAGTGGTTGGTGTCTTCCAGGCAGAGATACCATCAAGTTTGACGGGATCCATGGCCAATTGACCGGGTTTGACTACCATTCCAAGATATTCAACTTTGGTGGTATCAAAGACGCATTTCTCCAATTTGAGGTGTAAGTTGAGGTCGGTCATTCGTTGGAGAACGCGCTTGGTGTTGCATTCGTGAGTGTCTTCGTCTGGGGAATAAATCAGTAGATCATCCATATAGATGACCAACCATCCTTCTGCGATCATATCCCAGAATGAGTCGTTCATAAACCTTTGAAAGGTGGCAGGGGAATTTGTCATGCCAAAAAACATGACCGTGGGTTCAAAGAGACCGCGATGCGTGATAAACGCTGCTTTCCATTGGTCTCCGTCTTTGATGCGGACATTGTTATACCCCCATCGTACGTCAAACTTGGTGAAATGTTTTGCCGTTTTGAGTTTGTCGATGAGGTCCGTGATGAGTGGTAGCGGGTATGCATCTCGGACGGTATGGTCGTTCAAATAGCGATAGTCTTGACAAGGACGAAGTTTGCCGTCCTTCTTTTTGACAAAGAAGAAGGGCGAGGCCTGCAGGGAGTTTGAGGGACGGATCTTGCCGGATTTGAGGTGTTCATCGATAAAGTCATCGGCTGCTTTGGTTTCATCAGTAGATAACGGGTAGAGTTTACCGATTTTTGGTGTAAAGGAGTCCTTTAGGTTTATTGCATGATCGAACGGTCGAGTCGGTGGTAAGGTCCCGGCCGCTACTTCGGAAAACACTTGTTGATAGTCTTGGTATGCCGATGGAAGGGTTACTTTTGGTTTATGTGCTAGACTTTGTATGGCTAGATCTGTTGACATAGTATAAGCTTTTACCATAGCAGTTGTTACGCATCGTGGGGTCAGATAACGTTGATCTCCTTTGATGACGCGATTGATGCAATAAGATGTCACTGCTTTCTTGGTGAAATCTTCAGGTCGGAGGAAGTCCTCGTTGTTTGTTTCGAGGTAGTCGTAAAGTCTTTTGTCGAAATCATGGGTTATCGCAGCATGTCATACTGGATGGGGTTCAATTTTGTAATACCCAGGGGCGTGCCTGTTCTTCTGGGCTTGTTCTCTAATTTCTTTAGTTAGGTCGTCGGATCGGTCGACGTTGGGTCGGAGCAATAGGTAGTTCCTTTTCCAGTCGATCACAGGATCTTCTTGTTGAAGCCAGGGGAAGCCTAGGATGATGTGATCGTTTCCGCATCCCATAACATGGAAGAGAACTTTGGTGGTAACATTTCCGATTGTGACATAGAGATCGGCAGAAAAATGGATTGTTCCTTTGACGTTTAGGGATCCATCGACGTTTTTGACAGGGATTGGTTTTGGTAACCGGGTACAAGGGATTCTATTCTTTCGAACGAACCCCCAATCGAGGCAATTGATATGTGCTCCTGAGTCTACAAGGGCTGTGGTGACAACGGTTTTCTTGGTACTCGCTGGGATCGATAGTGTAGCGGTTATGAATAATGATTTCGTGGATTTGGATTGTACAGGCAAGTACTTATGGGAAAGAGAGGCTGACGTCGTTACAGACTCTCCTTTTAAAAAGACTGAACTTTGTTGATGAGGATTTCATCGTTTTCATCGTCACATTCCATCAAGTCCGGGATTTCTCCCGTCTCTTCTTCGTCAATTCTTTTCATGACTACATTAACATCTTCCTGCTTCTTTTCTCTCCAAGTGGCTTTAGTGTTGACGAAGCGGGTCTTACATTTATTGGCCGAGTGACCAGGAAGACGACATTTGAAACAGAGTCCACGTTCCTGACATTCCTTGCGTGATTCCGGTGTGAGTCTAGGTGGTCTGGTGATGGTAGTTGCATCGACTTCCATGGCGTTTGGATCCTTGCGGGGGAAAGAGAAGGGACGTGAGGTTGGAGTGGATGTATGGGAGGTACGCGCTTTAATTTCCCTAACTCTGTCCCAGGCTGCGTTGAACGATGCGGCTTTTTTGTACCATTTGTCGATTGAGTCTGGTACTGGGTCCATGGTCATAATACACATCATCAGGTTAGAGGGGATTCCGGCGGAGTAGTAGCTGATCAAGACGTTGTGGTCAGTGATACCAGCACGTGCTGCGTTAGTCTGAAAGTCAGTGGTGTAGAGACTGAGCGAAGGGGTGAATATGCCTTTGTTCAGGATCATCTTCTTGGTGGAAAGCCATCCGATGGCTTGATTGACAACGTCGTGGTGTTTGAATGCCCTGTTGAGCTTGGTAGTAAAGGAAGCCCAGGTACCCATATTAAGGGTGCCATCATTTTGTACGCAACTGTCACGGAATGTGGCTGCCCAACTCTTAGCCGATCCCTTGGTCATGTAAGATAGGGCGAAGGCGATCTGTTTCGCATCATTGGTGTAGATTTCGGAGTTGGTGCTGAGGTAGAACACAACGTTGTTATACCATCCTAGGTAGTCAGAGTAGGTTCCGTCGAACTCTTGAGGAGCATTGAGTCGTAGTTCGGTGGGTCGATTAGTCATCGGTAATACGGTGATGACAGGGGATCGAGGTGAAGGTTGAGCAGGCGCTAGGGTTTGAAGTGGCAGTTGTACTGGGGTTACTGGCGAAGTTTCTTCGTTGTCTTCGTCTTCGTCTGAATGTTCTGAGAGGTCTTCGTCGTCAGATGATTCTGGGATAACTGGGGGAGGATGTCGAGGTGTTGTTCTCGACGCTCTGGGAGTACTAGAAGACAGGGTGAAGGATGATACGGCTCACGATGATAGTGGCCGTGCAGAAGTAAACTTTGAGCTTTTGTTACGTGTAGACCGGGTAGGTTAGCACGTAGCCGCAAGGTGACTAGGACTGGGACGAGGACTAGGGCTTGATGAAGGCTTCGTTGTAGAGAGGCCTTTACTGAGACTGAGGGACTGGGAGACCGAAGTCGACGGACTGGGAGACCGAAGTCGACAGACTGAGAGGCAAGACTAGAGCGTAGAATTGCGGAGCTCAAAGTTAAGGAATACAAGTTGTGCTAGTGTAGTTTATATACGGTTGGATGGGCTAGCACGGACCATGACTATGAAAGGAAAAAGAGAGTAAAAGAGTAGATGAAAGAACATCGCAGAATGTGATGGAAGCGGAAAGAACTCTGTTGAAGAGTAAAGAATAATGAGTAAGTATGACTCATGTAGTGAGTCAGTCATAGAAGTCCGAAGAATTGGATAGAAGGAAAGTAGACGTAAGCTTGATGACGAATGAAAGGTGAAACCGTAGTTTACCGTGAAGAAGTCATCAAGAAGAAAGAGAGAGATGAAGATAAAGCAGGAATTGTATACAAGAAGAAGAATCGTAACAGCAACAAAGTCGAGACGGAGACGGATGAGTACTGAGACTTGAATGGAGATCAGAGGAGTTGGACTAAGTTGATATTCGAACTGAGGTGTACAGGCGACTATGTACGGGCTTATATACGGAGGACGGAGGCCATTAGTAATAGCGGAGCTGAGTAAGTCGGAACGAACGGATCATAGGAATGCCGAGCTGTGCTCCTAAGCGAGACACAGGATCAGAGGAATCTAAGTAGCGGAGAACGGAGACGGAAGGAACATAACCGGAGCTGTGCGTGCACAGGCGCAGAGAAATGTATGAAGTGGAACTATACTAAATAGAGAACAATAGTATACATAAACGGAGACAGAGTGAAATGGAATGATGGAGTACAACTCCGATGCGTAGGAGTTGCGTACTTGGTGAGATATCACCGGAGAACCATGGAGTTGAGTCCGGAGTTGGACTTAGGATTTCCGGGATATGACAGCACTCCATCACCCGTTGCACCTCCACTACTGCCTCAGCGTCCCCGCAAAGGCAAGGCCCCTGAATGCCGCCCTCAAGCTGCTCCTCCTGCTGTTCCCCCTGCTCCTCGCCGCTCCAAGCGCGAAAAGCACATTCCCAAACGCCCAGGGGACATATATGGAGATGACTGCCATCCTGTTGATCAGGAACGCAATGCGGACCATACATGGCACGATATTGGCCACAGTGGTGCGCCTCCTTGACAAGAAGTTCCTGGGGATTTCCCTCCCACGACATCCTGACCCGGAACATCGTGGTCTCTCCGAAGAGGAGATTGAGTGCATCACCAGGGAAGGGGGAGCTGCACTCACTTCTTTTCTCTTGGAGAAGGTGATCCGGCTAGATACTGCAGATTATTCTAAGCCGATTCACAAGTGGACATTCAAGGACATTTACACCCTACTGTCCATGCAACAAAAGGAATGGAAAGATGCTTGTCACGAGCAGCTTGACGTTCTTAAAAAACGAGAAGTTTTTGAACTGGTTGATCGTCCTAAAGATCGTAAAGTCATCAAAAATCGTTGGGTTTTTGATGTCAAACCCGATGGTAGAAAGCGTGCATGCTTAGTCGCGAAAGGCTTCTCACAGGTCGAAGGCTTAGACTTTGACCAAATCTTTTCTCCTGTCGTGCGATACGAAACAGTGCGCTTAATGCTTGCACTCGCAGCGCTCGAAAACTGGCACATGGAAGCCATCAATGTTCGCGCCGCCTATTTATATGGCGCACTTGACGAAGAGATCTACATGGAACAACCAGAGGGATTCAAAATCCCTGGTGCTGAGACTAAAGTACTGCGCCTCAAGAAGGCACTTTACGGATTAAAGCAGGCTGGTCTCGCCTGGTGGAAAGCCCTCAATGAGTCCATGAAAGAGCTCGGCTTTGAGCGGATTAAATCAGATCCTGGCATCTTTCTCTACAAGAAGAAAGGCTCCCTTACAGTTGTAGCCATTATTTATGTAGATGATGCCATTTTCTGCAGTCCCTCGAAGGCGATCGTTGATGAGGTCAAAGCGCATTTCATGTGAAAATGGGAATGTCGCAATCTTGGCGAAGCCAAAGAGTTCTTGCACATGAACATCAAATGCTCCAGTTGTAAACTATACATCGACCAGAAGGAATACCTTCACAAAATCATCACGCGTTTTGATTTGCAGAACTCCAAAGCCATGCAGACTCCCCTACCTCAGGGGTATTATCCCATCAAAAACAACGCGCCTATTAACCCTGGACTTCGTCAGAAGTTCCAAACTGTTATCGGTTCCTTGATCTACATCATGATCGGAATGCGACCTGATATTGCCTATGCCGTCACAACTATGGCACGTCATTCGGCGAATCCAACAGAGGAACATTTATCAAAAGCGCTATATATTTGCCGCTACCTCTTAGGAACGCCCAAAGTAGCCTTGTGCTTCGATGGTAACAAGGACCAAGGCATTATCGCGTACACCGATGCAGATTGGGCATCCGACCCAAACACATGCAAGTCCCAAACTGGCTGGTTCTTACAACTAGCCGGGTGTACTTTCAGCTGGCGATCTCGTCTGCAGCCTACCATAGCGCATTCTTCTACTGAAGCTGAGTACATGTCCTTATCGGACTGCGGCAGACAAGCCTTCTGGGTTCGACAACTTCTACGAGAACTCGGGTATAAAATGAATGCAATACCAATTTGCGGTGATAACCAAGGATCCATCTTTATGGCATCTAACCCTATCACTGAACCGCGCAGTAAGCCCATTGACATTCGTTGGCATGTGATCCATGACTGGATGGCCACATTGAGCTGTTCTTCATAGATGGAGTCAGCAATCCTGCTGACATGTTCACCAAAAACCTGGGGTGTATCAAATTTGAGGAATTCCGCACATCTCTCGGGATCGTCTTAACCCCTCCATAGTCGCCATTTCTGCTCATCAGCACACCATGCTTCGAGCGAGGGGAAGTGTTGAACACGCTGTTACTCAGCTGCCTTCGCTCCTATTTCTATTTCTTTCACTTAGAGTAGCTTATATAATCGTACATCACATGTCACTATATAAGATTCGAACTCAACGTCTGAGTTCTAATAACATCTTGTTCTCCAACAACAACCATTGTCTGCCTCAACACCGTTTGCAGCTCAACACCTCAACAATGTGAGTAGCCTAAATCGCCTCCGCGTTCTGTGTTGTCAAACACGTCAAGTGTAGAAGATAGCCTGTAGTTTTATAGTGACTACTAAGTAAAACTACCATATGCAAATGTATAAATACTCAGGCTTACCTAAGCCTGTGGCTACATGCCACACTCATTTGTACACTCAACACTCCCCCTACAAATGAAGTGGGGGTGTTCTAAAGCAAAAGGAATATAAACTAGAAATATACCTAAGTAAATGCTCCAATGCGCAATTGAAAGTCCCATATGAATATCTGAATAAACTTGATGTGCAATGAGTCACAATTGTGCTGCATCTGCATGGTGTCCATATATGATAAGTCATGGCTCATCCAACGATGGTCTTGCAACACCACGTGCGGTTGCCTCTAGCATCGCCAACTCGCCATATCACGCCCTGCAAAGACCCTGGGCATCACCTGTACACCATGTACACCATATCTGGCATGTTCGATTCACCCAGTACACACTCGACGTGTCCATTTGACCTGGTAAGCAGGTCCTTTGTATGCTAACATCTTTTCTAGCTTCGTCTTCAGCCATCTATGGCATCATGGCGGGTTCAGCGCCTCAATAGGTCACCTCAGGTGTCGTGTGGGTGGTAGGGACAGTCCTGGTACATTCTCCGTGCTCCATTCATACCAACCGTACTGACTCGCATGTACTCCAGCTAGTGATCACATTCCGACTCGTCTCAAGTCATAGTGAGTGTCACTCGTCACGCCATCCTGCCCACACCGTATCCCATTGATATCGACGCCATCGCCAATGCTTTGGCCTGATCCGTTGCCCTCGTTGCCTCTCAACTTGCTCATCTGGCCATTTGGCCCTCTACCTCGACTCAACTTGGCCGTTCCATCAATGTGTGTGTCTGTCTCGACTCCCAATAGGTCCTGTGCACTCTGGGCACTTCCTGGAGTGTGTGCATCATCGCTGTTTGAGCTGCTCAGCTTGTTCTGAGCTCAACTTGGTGAGTACTCCTTGTTCAGTCGTTCTAGCCGTTCATGCGCCTGTACTGACGAATTTTGTAGGTTCATTGTCACGTCCATGGGGCTCTCAATGGCATCACATCCTCCCGTCATTGCTGTTTTGTAGCTGGTAAGTATGCTGTTTGCACTCGCCAACCTGTTCATCTCCCTCTTGAGCGTAATGCTTGGGGGTTCATTCATTTGTTTGGAGATCTCCCCAGGTGGTTTCCATTGTCATGGTAGGTCCTGTGGTATGTCATCACTGGCTGTTGAGGTGAGTTGACTGACTTCTTCATCTAGCATACTCAGTGGCTCACACACAATCGTGCTTGCCCACTCTCCCTCAATCCGTTCGACATGGCCCATATCAACATGCTCCCCCTCAAGCTCGACACCTGGGGGTGCACCCACATCCTTGCTGTCAATCCTAGAGTCCACGCGCTCGAGCATGATGCTCCCATTCTGTTTGCCAACGGTCTCGCCACCCGTCTCGACCTCGACCTCAGTGGGTTCGTCTGGAATGCATGGTGCATCATCCACCTTGTCTGGGGGCTCAGTGGGCTCCCTGGGTCGATGTCCAATGCTGTTGCCTTCACACGTCACCTCAGCAACTCCCCTTGACTTTGTCAACACCCATGCCTCAGCCTTGACCTCTGCATTTGCGCGTTCGAGTACAACACTCCCAGTCCATTCATCAATGGTCTCGCCATCCAGCTCAACCTCGATCTCAGCAGGCCTGACTGGCTCACATGGCGCCTTGTCTGGGGGCTCCAGGGGCTTCCCAGGTCAACGTTCGACATCGTCCTTGCCCATGACCTCGACTTCGCCCCTTGGCACCTTAACTCCAATGGATCTGACCTGACCCAGACCACCACCTGCTCCTGTGCACACAGCTGTGTTGGGTGGCTCTGGAGGCACATCAGGACAATGCACAGCATTTCCCATTGTGTCTGCTATGTCATCTGACCTGCTGACCTCCTCTAGCTTGTCTGTACCGGTCTCCAGTTTGTTCATGTGGGCTATCGTGCGCCTGCTTGAATCATCCATAGTGCCGTCTGGACTGTCCGAGTTGCCTGGCTCCCCTGCGAGCAATGTGCTGACCTGGTCCGATATGACTGGGGTTTGCAGTCGAGTACTCCTTGCCACGTTCTTCATTCTGTGAGTCTCTTTGCTATGTTGCATTTGACTCTGTTTGTTGCAAGTTTGTTGGGGTGTTCTGTTTGTGTGGTCAACATCATCGTCGCCACGTTCACCTTGGCTGTCTATCACAGTAGGACCCTCGCTGGTGGATACTCTGTCTATGGCACTCTCGCTCAGACACACCTCTCCAGCCTCTTGCCCACTCGCACCCTCAGCCAACTTCGTACCCTCTACACCTGCCATTTCGACCAATTGGCTGATTGCGTCCATATCACAGGCTCCTGCTGTCACTTGGTGATATGCAGCCACCCCTTGCCCCTCTCCACACAAGTCCTCCTTGCTCGGCATGCATTCGACATGCATGGTCCTCGACTCCACTAGTTCATTGACTTGAAGGTATGACACTCCGTCTCATTGGCCTTGCTGACCCATTTCGACCTGATTGTTCGAGTCACATTCACAACTGTAACACATCTCTGTGCCGTGAGTGACCTGTGCAACTTCCTGCACTGACTCATTACTCCATAGTACATCATGTACCATAGTCGTAGCTGCACCAAATAAACTGTTGAGTGTGTGGAACCACTCACTGGTGAGCTATAAGGAATAGAGTCTCATGAAAAGAGACACTGGGATAGTGGTTGTGAAAGTGGCCTTGACATAGGAATTCCACTGGTCGTCAAAGAGGGAGGGATGACTTACCAGGATGGATGGCTGCATCAAGGCCATATCGGGCGAGTTGGATTGTTTGTAGGGGTTGTAAATAACCTATAGAGGGTCAGCAGTGAGTCCAGGACTTACCAGGACACCAGGATGTGAGCATGACGGTGCTAGACAGCGATTGTGCATGTTGTGGCAAGACAGCAACCTAGGTGAGCTGTGACTTTCCATATATGGCAATACCGTGGATGCAGCATTATCGAGACGGTTTCACGCATCAACGTCAACAGATTTATCTGCAGATTTCTATTGTTCATTAGAACATTTTTACTTAGGTATTCTTTCTGCTCATTGTCCTTTTCATTTCTGCTTTTATTGTAGCAGACTCCTACCCGTTTGTAGGGGGGGAGTGTTAGATTTCACAAACAAAATGTGGCATAGCCACATATTACATAAACTACAGATTTCTACATGGACCGACAGCTGTACCCACTACAGGTACAGGTATGGGTATGGATACAGGTATGGCTGCTGGTACCTGGGGGTATATCTGTGTCACTGCCTAGTACCATTCTCCTACTAGGCTTCCCGATTTCTTAACCCATGGAGTGACTTGGACGGCTTGGAAAGGTCACATTCATGCCAGCCAAGGAGCTTCTTACTTTTATTGGAATACATTATTATTATACAAAAGTATCATGCATGCAATAGAGAGACAAAAAGTGTGATGAAGAAAAAAAAAAGCGTGACAGAGAAAAAATGCAACAACAGGATGAAATTCCAGTGCAATGGTCAAAAAAACACAACAGCAGAATGAAATTCCAGCACAACGGTCAAAAAAAGAGCGCAGGAATAAATGTGCAGATTTGCTGCCATAGGACACTTTCAAACATCAATATTCAACGGATTTACAAGCTGTTCATTGGAACAATTTTACTTCAGAATCTTTCTGTTTATTGTTCTTTTCTGCATTGATTGTAGCAGACTCCTACCCATTTGTAAGGAGGAGTGTTTTAGATTTTACAAACGGTCATCAGCAAACCACTGTTTTTGGAACAGTGCCACAGTTGACCACAGTTGACTACAGTTAAAGACAAATAGCATTGTATGTACTACATGAGCTCATAGCATCCCTTTTATAAGTACTATACAGATGGGGACCTTTCTGTGTTATTGTATTCACTGTAGTCACTGTACCACACTGTACAATAACTAAGTGTTTTACTGATGGTACGTGGCATAGCCACACATTACATAAGCACAGTACTTAGTCACTAAGGTAAACTACAGATTTTATCACTCACAGCAATCTATGAAGCCATTTAACTCCATAATGTTGAAAACGTATTGTACTCCTACCTGACAGTTAGTAATAAGCTTAGTAAGATACCATCCTATACACTATATAAGCAGGAGCTGAGTATGAATAACATTAGCTGACTTACAATCACTCTTGACTCTCAACCATGATCACATCTCTCCAGGTACAGTATATAAGATCTGTTTGCATTGCTCTTGAACATCATTCGGCAACATGGCCACCCTGCTCCCCTCACTCTATATTTTTCGACTGAGCTAACTCATTCTATCCAGAAAACCATCAATTGACAGCCTCCTTCCTCAAAGATCTTCCTATCCTCACCGGCCCCAACAACAAGCATTGGGTGCAATAGATGGATCCCTACCTCCGGTTCGCTGGTATATTCCAAAGGATATGCTGCAGCCACCCTCAGGCTCCCACCGTCATCACCGAGCAAGGCCACCACATCATGGCCACCCTCACTCCTGCCAGGCAGGAGTCCTTTAAAGAAAAATGTCTCAAATGGGACAAAAATGATGATAAAGCCCTTGGGGCAATCTGCCTCAAGTAAGATCAGCACATCTGTAACTGCTTCGCCAACTATGGCACTGCCCTATTGCTTTGGAATGTGCTGAAAAGCATGTACAATACACATTCTCTTGCCTCCGCCTATGCAGAGTTCAAGGCCCTCATTGGTCTTTCCTTCCCAGAAGGGAACCATCCTGCCTAGACCTTCTCAAAGGCCAACACGCACTTTGCGCTGTTGGAACAACTTGAGTACTCCATTTCTAATAACATTCAGGTGATGATCCTCCTCTCAAAGCTCCCACATTATACTGACTTTGCCACCCAGCTTCTCAATGCTGGGACGGTCAAGGATGGCATAAGCCCCTCTGCCCCTCAGTCGACCAGATTGAGAGAATGAAGGTTGCAGCTTGGAAAGCCTAGCAGTCTAGCAGACTTAAATTGGCAATATCTCCACAGCCATCAGAGTGAGGTCACCTGACCCTGGGGAGTGGTTTGTATCCAAGCATGAGTACAATATTTAGTGTCATTAGACCTAAGCGAATGTCCCACAGGTGCATGCAGTGTGCTTCGTGCACTGCATCAAGGTTACTTATTGCAATAGTTTTGTTGGTCAGTGTATGTTGAGGTTGCCAACTGGGCAAACAGCCCAACTGTCCATTTCCTCATAGCAAGATGCAAGCTACCACTCCCTTTGAGTTGATCCACTGTGATCTCAAATCGTTTGAAGTGGCTCAAATTGTTTGAAGTTGCCAGCTACACAAAGAAGCGTTATGCTGCCATGTTCTATGATGACTACACATCCTTGGGCTGGGTTTCCTGCCTCACAATGAAAGATCAGGCTGTTCAGGTCACCAAGCAGTTCTTCACCTATGTGTGAACACAATTCAACACCAACATTAAACACTGGCACTCTGATGCAGGGGGATAATTCACCTCCAAGGCATTCACTGAATTCCTTCAGGATAACAGTGTTCACATTCACCAGTCCACTCCTTATACTCACCAGCAGAATGGATGTGCAGAGCATTTCATATGCAAATTGGTGGACAAGGCTCAGACCATACACCTTGACCCTTGCCTACCTCCTTCCTTCTGGTGATTCGCCCCCAAGCATGTGGCTCATGTTTATAACCACACCCCTAGTGCTTGTCTCCAATGAAAAGCCCCCACAAGCTGCTATACAGGCGATAGCCCTCTATCTCCTATCTTTGAGTTTTCACATGCAGTGCCTACATGCACATTCCCAATGAAATCTGCAAACTTGCCTTTAAAACTGAGGTGATGAGATACCTCAGTGTAGCTCCTGGCAGTGACTGGAACTACCTCTTCATATGGAGTAATACTGCTCCCTTCACTACTGCACATGCCATCTTCGATGAGCATTACTTTCCTAATTGTGAGCACATGAGACCTTCTGATCTGGTGTCTCACCATTTGCCTCTATATTGGCATGAGAAAGGCCTGGATCTTGATTCCAGTTCCATTCCTTCCAGTAATGATGCAGTCCCCACTCATCCTTGTTCCTAACCTGCTGCAGATGAGCATCTGCCTCCTGTAGTACCTGAGCATCTGCCTTCTATGGATCCTGCTTCAGTCACTCCTCCTCATGTGCCTTGTCCTTCTCTGGCTGTGCTCCCCACTCCTCATCACAGTGATAGGGGGAGATGAGCTGGCTCAGTTTCTACTCAATCGCGCTGTTCCTATAGATGATCACCACCATTGATCAGTAAACTATCATGAATGGTCATACTGTGAGATCCTTAAGCTTCCATCGGATGAACAATCCCTCTGGCATAAGGTTTGTAAGACTGAGCTACAAATGCTTAAAGACTGAAAGGTCTACCAGATCATTGATCGCCCCTCTCACTATAAGGTGATCAAAAACTGATGCAATTTCAATGTCAAACCTGATTACCATAAACTCGCCAGATTGGCTGCCAAAGGATTCTCCCAAGTAAAGGGCATCAATTTTGATCAAATTTTTTCCCCAGTAGTACAGTTCAAAACAGTCCGATGCATGCTTGTGCTCGCCGTGCTTGAGTCATGGTACATTACTGGACTAGACAAATGCTCCACCTATCTCCATGGTGAACTGGAAGAGGAACTCTATATAGAGTTTCCTAACGGTTTCCTGCCTCCTCACAAAAGAAAGGTTCTACGACTCCTGTGTGCCATCTATGGCTTGAAACAAGCTGGGCTTGTCTGGTGGAAAACACTGGATAAGTCTATGAAGGAGCTGAAATTTACCTGCTTGCACTCCGACACTGGACTATTTGTTTATTGATTAGGTAAAACATTTGTGCTTGCCATCATCTATGTTGACAATGCCCTCTTTTGTGGACCAGACTGAGCTTTAGTAGATAAGCTCAAGGCCATATTCATGAAGAAGTGGGAATGTCATGATCTTGGGGAACCTCATGAATTCCTCCGAATGGCAATCAAGTGATATGGCCAGAAAATACTTCTGGACCAACAAGAATACCTTGCTAAAGTTCTTGAACATTGTGGCATGGCAAACGCTAGGCCTGCCTATGTGCCACTCCCTCCCGGCTTGTCATATCCTGAACCCCTAAGTCCAACTATGCACCCCAACTCTGTTATTCCGTCCTCTGAACCCCTATATAACACCATTTTGCTCCGCTCTATGACTCCACTATGACTCTGATGTGTATTTCATACGACCTTTGACTTTGACGTTTGACCCTTTATTTCTGACTGCTGACATCTATTTTGTATCTATCAGATCTAAGACATTGTGTTAAAGTCAGGTCAAATCAACTCCGGGGTAGCGCGACTTGTCGGGACTTCGGCTTCAGCGACTTGAACAGAGCGCTGCGCCCTTGTCAGACTCTCGTCCCGGTATTTGCAGAATTGGAGCAGAAAGACTTAACACTGAATGACAGCGAAGTCGAGTGGAGGTCGGATGCAAGCGAAGTAGCTCAGACAGAGATCAGAGAAGGGAAGAGGAGTTGAACTTAAGTCGATATTCGAACTGAGGTACTCTAGCGACTATCGATAGGTTTATATACCTAATTGCGGAGCAGAACGGAATGGAACGGAGAACGAAACGGAAGTCAGATGAGTGAACGGCTATCATAGAATCAAATGATGAACAGGTATCAAAGATGGTTGCGAACGATCGCAAACAATGTCCAAGTCTGA
>JBBPJJ010000687.1:4237-15623 GCA_038088635.1 Veloboletus limbatus
CGTTAATGTGACTGTGACACCGGATGTCTGGGCAGAAATTTTTAAAGGAACAGGGTAACGAAGATACGAAGAGAACACACCCAACGCTGCGTGCGATTCTTTAATTGTAAATCTATGCACGCATATTCCCCACCCACAACCACACCGTTGGTTAGCGTCGCCTGGGCCCAAATTCTACCTCCTTCTGTAATTACTACAGCCTGTGGTGATGAAGCTGCATCTGTTGGATCCCAGCATTCGACCACTTTTACTTCACGTTTGTCGGTGACGAGACGCTTGTCTCCTCTCCATGCGACACTTACACTTGCGCGTACCTCGTACCTGATGCTGGCGGGACCGAAATTAACGGAAGACGGAGAAGATGCGGGAATGGGGAATTGGAAAAAGAAGGTAGTCTGACCACGTCGAGCGGCATAATGATGTGCTGGGAGAGGTGAATCAGTAGTCCCGGGAACATAATCGGAGTATACAGCGTTGGAAGGGGGAAGGCCGGGGCCTTGAAAGAGCCTGCGGGAATGGATAAAGGTAGAAGTCGCAGAGTGATCCCCGGAGTTGACCTCTTCCAAGAGGATGAGTATTGCAGAGGGAGTGTGAGACAGCGCCTACCCTGGATAGCAAATAGTTCGACCATCATCATGCCTATACCGAGCAAAGAGTCGAGGTCTGCACGACACTCTACTTCCATCTTTCCAGAAATGTGGGTGCCAGCAACGTATACCGGATCGGACAAAGTGAGAGTGACCTTGACCTTTGAATGGTGGGGAGACGCATTCATTGGTTCTGGTCGAGACTGAGAGGCCATGATATATTTATGTGGTCACGAATAACAGAGGATACGGGGGTCGCCATTGGGGGGCGGTGAGGTGGTGGAGATGGCATAGTTTCAGACGGCGGTGCCCATCGCTGCGGTGGTCGAGGACTTGACCAGTTGTTTGTCCGTGTTTATGATGTATACGTCCAATGCTATGTTATTGTGGCTGTGTCCATCCATGGACTCGAATGCGCTCAACAAATCCGTGCAAAGTCTCTGGTCAGCCCATCGCAAAGCCAAACTCAACCTCAACGTCGCCGCTGCCAACGAACCCACAGAAGTCGGGCCATCGTTGCAGGCTGATCCAGAATCTGTACCCTCCAAACGCAAGCTGCGTCGTGATATCGACAGCACCAAGCGACCTCGTGCCGCCACGACCACCAACGGTGCCAGCACCAATGCCTCGAAAACTTACGACCCGCCCTCGACCCGCCTGTCCGACCTCGGTGGGGTAGAGTCCTCCATCGAAAAAGTGCTCGAACTGGTCGCCATGCCATTGTGTCATCCCGAGATTTACTTGCATACGGGCGTACATCCCCCACGCGGCGTGCTGTTGCATGGTCCGCCTGGATGCGGTAAGACGCTCTTGGCGAACGCGATTGCTGGCGTAAATACGATATACGGGGTTCGTTTGAAAGGGATACTGATGTGGTGTCTTACTCCAGGAGCTTGGCGTGCCCTTCATCAGCATATCGGCACCGTCCATCGTATCGGGGATGTCGGGTGAGTCGGAAAAGACACTCAGAGACACCTTCGAGGAAGCAAAAGTGGGTCATGGCAGTATCATTCGTCCACACCTACTGATGTCGGACCGTAGCGCGTCGCACCATGCCTTCTGTTCATTGATGAGATCGATGCCATCACTCCAAAGCGCGAAAGCGCACAAAGGGAAATGGAGAGACGCATTGTCGCTCAGTTCTTGACTTGCATGGATGGTCGGTGTCCGTTTCCGAAATATTTACAGATCTGCATGCCTGACTGTCTCAAAGACATGTCTTGGGAAAGGACGGAAAACAAGCCCGTCATCGTCATCGGCGCGACAAATCGCCCCGATGCTCTGGATGCTGCACTACGCCGTGCTGGTCGTTTTGACCACGAAATTACCATGGGCGTACCCGACGAGCACGCCAGGAACAAGTTCGTTTTCGTACTCCTCGCTCCTCGTCGGCTCGTCCCCTCACGTGGACAAACACAGAATACTTCGCGTACTATGTGCCAAACTTCGACTTGAGGGTGACTTCGATTACGCATCCCTGGCAAAAGCAACTCCAGGTTATGTCGGTGCGGACCTGTCCGCACTAACTGGGGCAGCAGGCGTTGTCGCCGTAAAACGAATATTTAAAGAGCTCTCGGATGCGACTCTGGTTTTACCGAATATGCCGGAAATGACCACCGACGACAGCGAGACCTCGATGGCCATCGATTCAACCCCTCATACCCCTACCACGGAAGCACTCCCACTTGCTTACCCCACCCGACCGTTTGCATCCGTCATTAGCGGGCTCTCCTCCAGCTCCATCGCCCATTTCTTGAATGCCCATCCATCTCCACTCACAGAATCCCAACTCGCACCCCTATGTATCACATCCTCGGATTTCCGCGCCGCACTCTCCCAAGTCCAACCCTCCTCGAAACGAGAAGGGTTCGCAACTGTCCCTGATGTCACGTGGTCTGACATTGGTGCACTGCATGGCATACGGGAAGAGCTTCAGATGGCGATCGTTCAGCCGATACGACGACCAGAGCTATTCAGCGCTGTAGGGATCGAAATGGCTTGTGGCGTCTTGCTCTGGGGCCCACCTGGGTGTGGTAAAACGTTACTGGCAAAAGCGGTGGCCAACGAGTCGAGGGCCAATTTCATTAGTGTCAAGGGACCGGAATTGCTGAACAAGGTGAGTCCGTCCGTCGGTCCGGCTGGGCTCGGTCTCGGCTGACGGTAGTTGGCGTTGGGATAGTATGTGGGCGAGAGCGAGCGAGCGGTCAGACAGGTGTTTTCGCGGGCACGTGCATCATCGCCTTGTGTCGTCTTTTTCGACGAGCTCGACGCCTTGGTCCCGAGACGTGACGATAGTCTGGTCCGTCGTTCTCCCCCTTATTTTATTTTATTTGCGTTGACGCCGTACCGATTCCCAGTCCGATTCATCCGCGCGCGTCGTGAACACCCTCCTCACCGAACTCGATGGCCTCGACGCCCGTAAATCCGTCTACGTCATCGGCGCGACCAACCGACCGGACATGATCGACCCCGCTATGGTCCGTCCGGGGCGGTTCGACAAGCTCCTGTACGTCGATCTCCCTACCCCCTCGGAACGCGTCGAGATTCTGCGGACGCTGATGGCACGGGTGCCGGTGTCGGACGAGGCCGTGAACGCGGGTGTGGCGCGATTGGTGAGCGAGGGATGTGAGGGGTATAGTGGGGCGGATTTGGCGGCTATCGTGAGGGAGGCGGGCGTGGTTGCGTTGCGGCGTGTGTTGGGGTCGCTTGAGGAGATGGAGGATGGGGAGGAGCGGGGCGGAGAGGGGGTGGGTGGGCGCGGGGGGACGTGTCCGCGGGTGGTGGTCGTGGCGGCGGATTTCGTGCGTGCGGTGGACAAAGTTGGGCCGAGCGTGTCGGCGGCGCAGAGGAGAAAGTACGAGGCGCTTCGAACAACGTTTGCGGGGCTGCCGGCGAGAGCTGAGGGTCAAGCGTTGGCGAGATGACATACATGTCGCGCAACGCAATGCATTTTCTCCTTTGGTTTGGACATGATGGCGCAGCGCATTACCAGAATATATAGACTACACAGATCCACCGATACATTTGCTTCCACCTAAAATCCAGGCATCTTGGCACGTTTGGTCCGTCGCGCCCTACCCACATTCCGAGCCCCAGCCATGACGCCCCGTGCGACCTTGCCCGTTCCCGTTCCCGTTCCCGCCCCGCCC
The DNA here is from genome assembly GCA_038088635.1 of Veloboletus limbatus. Lineage (NCBI taxonomy): Eukaryota > Fungi > Basidiomycota > Agaricomycetes > Boletales > Boletaceae > Veloboletus > Veloboletus limbatus. Next base: position 7,974 of record JBBPJJ010000687.1, read on the forward strand.
TCGTCCCCACCCAACATCCTCAACAACCGTTGCTTCTCCTCCGCTTGTTCCGGAACCTCATACATCACACTCAGACCCTCCTCCGTCGATCGCACCCCCAACCCATCGAGCAAGCTCACGTCCAGTTCTGCAGGCAGAATGGGGGGATGCACAGCGCCGGGCCGAGAGGGCGAGACAACCTGCTCGCGGGACGCAACCCGAGACACCATCTATTCCCCGAACAACGCACACGCGTGAGCAACGACAAAGCCACGACACGACACACGCACACACGGAGAGAGAGAGAGAGACCCACATACATTGGACTGCCCACCAGGCCGCACGCGCTTCCCCTTCTTCACCCCGACTCCTCCTCCGACCGCGTCTTGCGTCTCGTCTTCCTCTGCGATGGGTCGTTTCCCGAGGAGCGACGTCAGGCTCTCGTGAAGCGCTTTCGTGATGGCATCCGGGTCTGGAAGACGTACAGGCGAGGACGCGACGAACGCGCCGGGAATCATACTCGAAGGGGGGAGCCTCATCGGCGAGGGTGATGATGACGATGGAATGTGGCCCTGAGTTGGGACTGGCGCGGGGGCTTGGGCTTCGGCGTCGGCGAGGTGATTGTGAACCGAGCCGGATGGTTGGCGCGTAGGCGTGATGTGCGTATGTACATGGGATGCTAGGATGGGAGAGGGAGAAGTTGGCCCAGGGAGGGGCGGAGAACTGCTCGGGGGAGGCGGAGCAGGGGGAGAGGAAGTAGGGAGGTTTCTGTCAGCTTCGACACCCTCTGGGGGATCCGAATCGTGCGTTAGAAACACAAACAGTGCACTACGCGCGGGAGGCCGTGGCTCCAGCGTCATGTCACGGCGGTGTGGAGCGACTTGTTCCCAGTCCCGAGGGACCCCATCCTGGAGGAGGGATGCGTTCTTGACAAACATGGACTGGCTGGCCAAACCGTCTGGGACTTGGGGATAAGCACAGCACAGCACAGAAAGAGCAACATGGGTACAGTTACCATTTGTGATATTCACCATTTGGCAGTCCATTCCTTTCTCCTTGCCTTTGCCCTTGTCTCCGTTCCGAACCGGATCCAGATGGGCAGCGTACCGGAAATTATCCTCTCCATCGAAAGATGCCCCCCTATGAGATTCACCAACGAGGTACTCGTTCACACTTGGAATAGTTCCCGTCCTCGCAATGTCTTCCAACCAAGCCAAAGAAACGACCGGAATCCGCCACTCCAACGCCTTGTCGAATTTAGCACCTGTTCCACTGGGACAGAGAAGGTGTGTCGATCGGCGAGAGAATGTCGGCTGAAGAGCGGCCCCTACGCAAGGATGGTGGTAACTAACTCATTTGATGGAACAAAGGAAGGGACACAACGAACCAACCGCCCTCACAAGACGCCGAATCCAACACAACTCGGACTGATCTAGACCAGACAAACTCAGGCTGATCGCTTCCGCGTCTATGCTCATGCGTAACATCCGTGAGTAGTTGGAGATTGCAATCAACAGGAACGTACCAGGTACCGGCGTCGTGATCGTGAGTGGTGTGAAGGTTATATTCTCGTTCGGTTCACATATTCGCTCGTGGAATACGGAATGTTCCAGCCAGCACTCTGTCCTGTACTTGGTTCGTGCGCAGTCGTCAAATTCGTCGCGATAGAGCTTACTTCCACTGTCACGACGGACCACCACAGTCAATGTTCAATCAAAGAGAGCGACAGCTGGACACCGGGAACGGACCTTATTAACCTTACGATAATGAAACTTGGTTCTTCAATATCATCGTCCGTCACGACACCACCACCCTTTTCAATTGCGGATCGAACGCTTGGACAACGTGCTTCACCGAGCAGACGAAAGGTGTACCCAGCGAACAGAGTCGACACGGCTGGCTCTTCTTCTAGCTGGACAGGGTTATGCAGGCCACTCCCTTCCGCCTCACCAGGGCAAACCGACGGGCACGTCGTATTCCGCCGAAATGGCTGTCGAACAGTAGGTTCTTTCACAGGCATGGGCGCAAACGAGGTCGCTCGTCTAAACGATAATATGACGCTACTTTTCTCCTTTTCTTTCCCATGTTCAACTCCAGTTGCGCTGCGATTCATCATGTTTGGCCGCGTTGGCGTCGAAGGCGGTGATCGTGTAACCTGTGACTTTGAAGGACTTCGGACGAGTTTCCCACCCTCGAGTTCGAAGCCACGAGGTTTGAGGAGGCTTTGCCAGAGTTGGAGGGTTACAGCGGGCACTGGCCTGTTGATAATAGCCATTTCTTCTTCTTCATCGTCCAAGGAAAGATTATTTATGACAGTAAAGCTACCAGCAGGAGCCACGGGCTTCCACCGCTTTGGTTGATTGACACCGTCTACGGGTGTGGCCAAATCACGGTGATAGCCCGGGGGGGAACCTTGGATAGGAAGTGGGGATACGGGGTCTGCACAGCGACATGAATTCAGGCATTACCAATAAGGACCAGTGTGCGATCAAGCACTTACTCTTGTGCAGGGACTTTCGTTCCGGTCTCGGTCGACTCACTTGATACTTCCTTTCGTCGAACCTGCCTTTTCGTAGCATATCGGCGCGTGTCATCAAAGAAATCGCAAAAAATTCCCACCACCAAATTCGAGACAGTCCCAGAACCATTCCTCCCAAACGAGATGTATATGAGCTTCTTTGCGTTTGTTGAACTTTTCCGCGTACTTCATTTTGTCGGTTTCTGTGTCACCTGAGCATAGTAGATGCGTGACCCTGACAGGGCGCTCAAGGTTTTTGAAGTAGGTTCCTTGATGGGCTGTGACAAGACGGTTTATTTCGGTGCGTCGGTTGACATCCTCTATGCCGGAGAGGGATAATACGACGCCTGAGAAGATGGGCAGTCGGTGTTTGGATATGCTCTGGGACAGGACGGACAATGAGTCGAAGTCAAAGGGCAGTGATATCTCGCACTTGTTCTACGTCAACGTCATCTCCACGTAACCATATAGCATGTGCCTCCGCAATCCAATCAGGACTCATAATAGGTATCTTATGCTCGAGTGCGCACTGCAGACGTGAGTGACGACAAAAGGCGATGGCTCGAGGAAACGCACCAAGTACTTGGCTCCACCGTGCGCGCTAGCGATGAGATGAGTAACGCGGTCGGTGAAGTCACTCGTGGAGACGGCTCCGAGCTCGAATGCCATCTTGAACAAGGTAGGCTAGACGAAAGTATAAGAATGGGAATCGGATTGGTTGGTGAGACGGATGACCTTGTCCACTGTTCCGGTCGCACATACAGTGAAACCTTTGAATGGTCTCGGACAGAGGTCTGCCATGCTTGGATTCGGAGGCATTTCAGAGTCAGAGCTGCGGTCACACGACGCGTCTCGGTCGTGATTCCGCGTAGGGCGAATCGAGGGTGGTGCGGGTCGAAGTTTGACATTGGGTACCTGTGTAAAACAGTGTAAACTACGTTGTGGACGGCGCAAAAGATACGACTTGACTTTGTGTGATTTGTTACCGCGTCGCATCGAAGAAATGAATTGTGTCAAAAGGAATAATCGAAGCGTGACAATCATCACGTGATATAGTTTAGGGCTGGTCTATACGTGATATCGTGTACTGAGATTGAATATGCTCGTGTTCTATCTTCAACACTGGCACTTGCACCGGGCATTGGTTCTTCTAGCTGCCCCTTCTGCTCAAACAGCGCGTGTGTGTCGTTTAAGAGAGAAAAAATTATCGTCACAGCTATTGCAGGCCTGCGCGTTCGCTCAGTGCATGGTGGGCTTAGAGTCTTCATTGGATGGAGTCTGTCCGAGCCTTATTTCAATCACTAATGTGCTACTGATCGACAAGAAACAAATCAGGACGTTGGTTTTCGTCTTGTCAACACACAGTGACAGTGCGTACGATCGCTTCGACTCCACTCTATCACACTAACCAAATGCAAATGACATTGCGCGAGAGTTCAGACGAGCGTTCTCTTGGCAGGATGTGGGAGTGCATTTCATTGGAGTGTGGTGCGCTCGTTGCATTGACTGGTCAACGTATTTAACATCCGTCAGTGACACCGTTTCCTCGGTCAATTATGGGCAAGGTAATGTTTGTCTCTCTGGTTCTTCAGCTGCAACCAATGCACACGACACACACTCGCACTCGACGAGTGTCGCGTCAAGGTTTACCCCCCTCGGATGAGCTCACCGGACCTCCTTAGCTCCACAGCCGATACCAAACTGGAGTACGTGTTCATCTCTATATGTTTCCCCAACGATCAGGCTACTTGCAGACGCGGAAAGCTTTGCCCAGGAAAGTCATCCTGACACGCAGAATATGCTTCGCTGACGTGAATGCATCGGGTTCGTCAGACAGGGGATTGAACCTCACGGAAGCACTTATGCGTATCTGTTCGCGGATCGCCTAGCTGCAAACTGATTTAGCAAGTCATCAACACGCCTACGAGGCATCTGTTGCTTCCTTTTCGCCCTTCTCAAAGACTTGCTTTGAATTTCCTAGACGACGTACTGGATGTGATCAGCCGGATAATCAAATCTATGAATGGCATACAAGGCTCGATGGATGGAGGCCTCATTCTACCGCATATCCAGCACTAGGATCGGGTCGCCCCGTGTCCTCCGCGAAGGTGTGGTGGACACGATGGTCATCCCAACTGCTGTAGCTGGAACTGCAGCCTTGAGGAATCGTTCAGGTGCTGGTAGATTTCTGAGTGAGTTCATCATTAGCCTTTGTTCATCAAGATTGTCACAGATTCACCATGGCGCCTTCGCCGGCAGGACGCGATCATCCGCAGTTTTAGAATCCTGCTGTTACGAGTCCGACCCCTACGATCCGTGCACTCCGTAGTTCCTGAGTCTTTCTTTGTAATCGGCCAGATGTTTCCGCCCCGTTCCGTTGATTTGCTTCTTTCTCTCAATACTGTGCTCCTCTATTCTAGGTACCATTCTCCCTTTCCCCCGACATGTATTATTTAGCTCCTCTATTCTAGCAACCAACGCATATCTGTGCCGTGCCGTCGCCGCGGTTTCTAGTGAACCTGACACTAGCACAGTATTTCTTGAACCACTTGTGACTCCTATTCAGTTGCTCCAATCCTACCAGCTCCTGTTGAGCTGATAAACCCTCTGACAGAATGGCTGACGATGTTGATGCAGGTGAGGACCGGGTTCGTCCTCACAAACCCCCTATCTTTGATGGAAGCAAAATTGAATTCGAGTCTTGGTGGCACCAAATTCAGTGGTACCTTGAAACCAGTAATGAGGAGTGCACAGATAAGAAGAAGATCCAGCTTGTCCTCACCTATATTGTCATATCCTGAACCCCTAAGTCCAACTCTGTACCCCAACTTCCAACTCCACACCCCAACTCCATTATTCCGTCTTCCGAACCCCTATGTGACACTGTTTTGCTCCACTCTGTGACCCCACTGTTTCTCTGATGCATTTCATACGACCCTTGACTTTGATGTTTGACCCTTTACTTCTGACTTCTGACATCTATTTCATATCTATCAGATCTGAGACATTGTCCACAATCATTTGCAACCGTCATCCCTATCTGCTGTTCGATTCTATGGTTACTTTGTTATTCATTGTTCATCCAACCTCCATTTCAGACTCTGTCCCATTCTGCACTTATGTATAAATAGATGTTGGTAGTTGTTAGAGTACCTCAGTTGGAATATCAACTTAAGTTTGACTCCCCTCTGTCTTCTGTTCTCTGTTTGAGCATTTCACTCACATCCGACCCATACTCGACTTTGCTGCCAGTCGGTGCTAAGTCTTTCCCGCTCTGACTCTGTCTACAAATACTAGGACAAGAATCGGACAAGGGCACAGTGCTCCACTAGAGTCACTGAAGCCGAAGTCCCGACCTATCTCTCTACCCCAGAGTTGTCACCATAGTAGTTGGAGCTGACCCAATGCTATTTTAACAGTATATTCAAACTCTACATTGTCCTTGATTCTCACTATGGCTATGTGTACTACCAGATCTCGCTCTTACATTGAAGGCACAATCCGACCACAATCTCCACACTTCAATGTTCTTTCTTCTACTTTTGGAAGTGGTTGACAAGGCCCTGGAGGTGTTAGCCAGTTCTAGAGCTTCTCCACACACTGCACATCATCGCAGTCCATCTCTGCTACTCAGTCACCTCCTCTGCCACTGTCACCGATGTTACAATTCTTCTTCTGGTGTACGATGCTTACTTTTTACTTCGTCTCTCTCTCTTTCTCTTCTTGATGACTTCTTCACGGTAAACTACGGTTTCACCTTTCATTTGTCATCAAGATTACATTCACTTTCCTTCTTTCCGTTTCTTCGGACTTCTACGACTGACTCACTAACTGAGTCATACTTACTCATTATTCTTTACTCTTCAACAGAGTTCTCTCCGTTTCCATCGTATTCTACGATGTTCTTTCATCTATCCTTTTCCTTCCTTTTTCCTTTCATGGGTCATGGTCCGTGCTAGTCTATCCCAACATATATAAACCCCACTAGCACGACTTGTATTTGTTACGTGTGGGTCGGGTAGGCTCGCACGCAGCCACAAGATGACTAGGACTGGGAGACAAGGACTAGGGCTTGAAGAAGGCTTCATTAGAGAGAGGCCTTTACTGAGACTGAGGGACTTGGGACTGAAGTTGACGGACTGAGAGGCAAGACTAAGCGTAGAATTGCGGAGCTCAAAGTTAAGTTGTACAGGTCGTGCTAGTACGGTTTATATATGTTAGGAGAGGCTAGCACGGACCAAGACTAAGAAAGGAAAAAGGAAGTAAAAGGATAGATAAAAGAACATCACAGAATGCGATGGAAACGGAAAGAACTCTGTTGAAGAGTAAAGAATGATGAGTAAGTATGACTCAGTGTGTGAGTCAGCCATAGAAGTCCGAGGAAATGGAAAGAAGGAAAGTAAGTGTAATCTTGATGACGAATGAAAGGTGAAACCGTAGTTTACTGTGAAGAAGTCATCAAGGAGAAAGCATAATGAGATAGAACGTAGTAATCGTATGCAAAGAAAAGAGGAATCGTAACATTACCCCCCCATTATGCCTCGAGTCTTCGACGAGAACCAGGTCTTGAGACACATATATGCCACGGAGGCGATTCAGAGGTCCAAAGCAAAAGCACCCGGGGAACCTGTGACGTTAGCATAGGCGACGTCGTCCCAAACGTCATCGATGTGTGTGTCGGTGTCGGGAAGTAGGGAGATAGGGGAGACGGTGTGACAACGACGAGGGGCGGAGGAGCGTTGTGAAGGACGAGGGAAGGAGCCCGATCCCGAAAGAGAATGCTGAGTGAGGGATGATCCTGGTGATGAGGAGGAGGTCAGACGATGGGGAGGTTGAGGTCGTGGCCTAGTGGGACAGTGAACTTGTGCGTGTCCCGGAGCCCAGACGAGGCATAATGGGCACTGGTACTGGGGACACTGGGCGCGACGATGCCCAAGGCGGTGACACTCAAAACAGGCCTCCGGGTAGCGGGGATGATTGGGAGGCAGGATAAGACGACCATCCAAACCGGCTAGCCACGTGTTATGTGTGGGCTTGGGTAAGCTCGCACGTAGCCCTGGTGAGGTTGAGGACGAGGGAGTCCTTGGCCGATGCCGTCGAGGGTGTACGTGAAGACGTAGGCTGCGCACGTGTAGTGCCAGCCAAGGGATCAT
>JBBPJJ010000691.1:2940-15559 GCA_038088635.1 Veloboletus limbatus
GATTCGACACGCTGGAGAGCATGGGTAGAATCTAGGCTACGAAACTAGCCATTTCACGAGCACCGGATGATAAATAGCACTCACGAAGCACTGTGGAATGTGTCCAAAGTTACCGCCTAAAATCACTCATTAATACTGTACGCTCGTGGATCGGTGGCCGACTGACTGTGTCGCTGATCGATCATGGAATTCTGGGGCGAGATGTGAGTGATAGCGGATTCATATTGTGGTAGTACGCGACAAGGCCATACAAGAAGGTATTGACGTTGTTCGCAACGGGTCAGCCCAAGTCCTCAAGCCGACGTCAATGGTCCAAATCACCGATACTCATGGACTAGGAGCGTGCCTGTCACCCGAGCCCGTCAATAAATCTATTATACGGATCATTATACGTACCGACGCTTGTGGCGTTATGACCATTCCATGTCCTGGTCGCCAAACAAGGGTTCAATGCTTGAAAAACCGGCTTCAGCGGGAGTATACTTCACATATCGATAAGATATATCCAGAGGACCCGGTGCCTCCAAATACGGGATCGCACGAGTACACGGCAGTGTTTGATGAGCCAGCCCATAGGAAAGTCACCCATCAGGAGCATGGCGGTGGCAATCTCATAATTTGAATATATGATCACCACATGACTCTCGCTTTCATTCCCGCTCGCCAGCGTTTCTTCCTTTCACTACCGGTCTGGCAGCTACCACGGGGATGGAAGTCAGAACTGCATACCTGTTCAATTTGTTGATCTATTAGATCATTCTCGTCAGAATCCAGATCTCTATAGGATGGAGGAGGGGCTCAGTACGGTGACAGATACTTGGGATCGGAATCAGGTTCTAGTGTCTTGACCGTGCACAAGGCTGACAACTGTTCCACCTCACCCATGTCAGGCTGTTTGGATACTCCACAAGCGTTCCCGAGTTTCGTATGACGGATACGTTATGACACGATATCGTCGCATGATCTTATTGCAGTCACTGACGTTCGCTGGAAAAAGATAAGAGAATACCTCGAGTTTCATGAGACTGCAAGGGCTAGGTTTTTGAAAGGAACGAACGAGTTGTATCACATTGAAAAGCAACGCAGGTAAGGAGGAACAGGGCATGGAAATTGTTACCCTTCCTACGATCAAATGGTTCTTGAGGATGACCCACTTCCTTCTGATGTAGACGGCGGCTCGCGCAAGGGATTCTCTTGTCGAGCCTGCTCAAGCAAATCCCCAAGACCTCGATCTCGCACAGCATTCTGCAAGCAAGTCAGCCATCACACACGAGCAGAGCAATTAGACCCCGCGCGCACACAAAAAGGGAGGGTCGACCTCACCTGCACACACTCCTTGTATTGGGCCCATACACCCCCGCATTTCTGCTCGAATTCCTCCGCCTTCTTCTTGGAGTACTGGTTCCGTTGGCCATGCGGGATGTTCCTAGAATGTTCAATGGCAGGCTCGAGATATCCTTCGAACCATGTATTGAAGCACGCGTCGTATGCATGCTTGAGGGGTGTGCATTCGGGTGACAGTGAGTGCGCCATAGCGATAATGTTCTTGGAGATCCTGGCGACACTGGCGCAAGCGTGGACGCTCGGCTGGCTTACATCACAAAGTTTATAGGGTATATAACGCGTTGCAGAACATGATAGCAGTGCTGAACTGGATACGTAGTGACAATTCATGGCGCGGAACAACTCAACGTCCTCTCGAGTATGGCTGAAATCGGCTCTTCCTTCGGTCCCCCCCTCTGTCCTGTGGGAGGCGCGTAGGCTGCGGCGGAGGGGCCTTGGAGGACGTGAACGCAATCTGCGAACGTTTCAACTGTGTTGCAGATACTTGTTCTGAACGCGCTCTTTGTAGCTCGGCTTTGAGGAGGTACATATTTCCCGTGCAAAAAAAGTAGCAACAGAAAGGAACGGAGACGGTCATGAACACGAGTCGAATAAGACTGTAAGGCGCTACGTACCGATTCGATCTGCATACCACTCGGGTTCTACCTGATTTGGGTTCCAAATACTAGTCGGAAAATTCGTCGTTCGTTCATCCACGTCGACAAATTCGACGAGCGTCGCATAGAGATGGGGGTTCCGGAACGATCGATTTGACATCAGAGAATCATTAAAGTGTCTAGGATTTACGGGATCGCGCTTTAGCGTAAGGAACTGGGCTACCTTTGCCTGCGACAGAGGTGAGTGGTAGAACGAAGCGGCGTGTGATAAGCTACCATACTTCAATGGTTGGATCGTATGGTGCCGTGGACGCGGCGGGTATTCCCCAGTCTACTACGCCTGGTATTGGTGGCGGTCTCAGGATGTCGCGAATCTGTGCCAGTTCATTATCTTCGGAGAAACTCGACGTGGAGGGCAGTTCTTTCAGGGGCTCTTCGGGTGTGAGTGGCGGTGCGCCAGACCGAGGTTGTTCAGTTACAATGTCATCAGACAAGTGTGCTCGAGGATGGTTTTTCGTAGGTGCTGATCTGCGGACGATAACTTGGGATTTTGGCAATGGTCGAACTAAAGAGCAATGACTAGAATACTCAAGGCGAATTGCGAAGGACGTACCATCTGAAGATGAAGCAGGGAGGCCTTTTAGTGGCTTATCCTATTCCCAAACAGAAACACAGCCAACAACGAGGGAAACGATTGGACAACATCCGGCAAGGAGACACTTACATGATTACGAGTCAGGCCAATGCCAGCAGACTCGGAAGTGGAGGCGACGTTGTCCTCCGTGTCGCTCTGGGAGTCATCGCTGTATGCGACAAGGCCTGAGAGCGTGTAAGCTGTCGCTGACAATGGGGACATGGCGTTGCTCACCGTGCATGACAGCGCGCACGATGGGAAAAGTCGATGCCGATAATTGAAACTCCGCGGATCCTGCCTGATGAGATGCCGAGTTGCCGAGACACACACTCGAACATGCGTCTTCATCAGGTGCTCGTCTGTCTTGCCATTTGGACGGTCTGCAGTTTGGCTGCCAGCGAGCAGGTCGTCGCCGATTTTCATGGCAAACATGCTTCAACCTCGGGCCATACCAACAACTGGGCCGTCCTCGTCTGTGCCTCTCGATATTGGTTTAATTACAGGGTATGTTGTCATAGCGTGCGGTCTTCGACTGATGGTTCAATGTCCTTCAGCACATGGCAAATGCCCTAGGAATGTAATTATACAGCCATTCCCATCTCTCTCCGTCGTTCAGACACTCTCATTCAGGTATCGCACCGTGAAGCGTCTTGGAATCCCGGACTCGAACATCATCCTCATGCTCGCCGATGACGTCGCGTGCAATACGCGCAACAAATTTCCCGGGAGCGTCTATGCAAAAGCAGGACGTCACCTGGACCTCTATGGTGACAACATTGAAGTGGACTATCGTGGCTATGAAGTGACGGTGGAGAACTTCATACGACTGCTGACAGGTATGTGGAAGTCCAAAGCATCGTCTCGTGGACCAACTCTATGTAGGACGAGTGGATCCTTCGGTACCGCGCTCCAAACGACTGCTCACAGACGACCGCTCGAATGTCTTCGTGTACATGACCGGACACGGTGGAAATGAATTCCTAAAGTTTCAGGACAATGAAGAAATCAGCGCGTTCGACATTGCCGATGCCTTTGAACAAATGTGGCAGAAGAAGCGGTAAGTGACCAGATTCATTCGTAGCTTGTCTCGGCTGTTAAGAAGTCCATCTTAGATACAACGAAATACTCTTCATGGTCGATACCTGCCAAGCGAATACCATGTATTCGCAGTTTTACTCCCCGAATATCTTGGCAACAGGATCATCAGAGATAGAAGAGAACTCCTACTCAGTATGTTACTCTTTCTCTTCGTGCATCCGTAGGCTTCACCACGAGTAGCACGAAAACGACAATGACATCGGCGTATCTGTCATTGATAGCTATACTCACTTTGTACTCGAATTCATGGAAGGTATCAACAAGACCAGTCAGGTTTCCGTGCAAGACCTGGTACGCACACTCACCTCGACACCACACTGTTAGCTGCTCACCCCCTCGAAAGTTTTCGTCTTACGATCCTGCTGTGATCCGCTCCCATGCGGGTGTGCGTTCGGACCTGTTCCGACGGTCGCTGGACAAGACACGTATCACGGACTTCTTCGGAGGTGTCGCTCAGGCAGAGGTGTTCCCTCCTACCCAGGACAGTTCACGAATGGTCTTTGAATACGTCCAGCTGCCAGAAACATCGCAGCACGTAGCAATCCCTTTCAAGAATGACACTGTTCCCCTGCATTATCATCCCGATGAAGCACGGGACAACATCACCTTACCGCTGCCGCAGAGTGAAGGCGAAACTTGGGATAATACAAGATGGAAAGATATCAGGAAATGGACTTCTGTTTTGCTAGTAGCATCCCTTGTGACCTGGGTATCGTTTGTGTGATAGATCACTGTAATTCCACAAATGTCTCAATACATTCAAGGAGCCAATGTGGCCCTATCGTTCGAGTCTTCCGAGTCAAAGGGTGTTAAGCATACATCCTAGTAGGACATTGTCAAAGCTATTCACAAAGTCAATACACACATGCATTACAGTAGAGTGATATTACAATCCTGTTTCCTTTCGAATCTTCTGGTGCTCCTCAGCATTCCATTTCCTGTCAGGGTCATACATCGTCCCATCCTGGGATATGCACCATTCAATCACCGCACAAGGAGGCCAAAGGGCTTCCGGCTCGTCACCAGCATCCTGGAGGAGCAGCGCGACAACACCATGCGCCGGAACGCCGTGTACCGTAAGATTTCTCACCGCAGTGCCATTGTCAGTGTGTGCCCAGAGGTCCTGAGTCGCAAGATGAGCGCCGCAGCGGATGAGCAAGTCAAAGAGGGTAGAACCTACCCGTACGGAGTATTGTCTTCCAGCTCGAATCCAAGGAGACTCTGTCAGGTTAAAGAACATCGTCGAGGGTTCATCCAAGGTGTTGATCTACTCTGACTCAGCAAAAATGCAAGAGGTAAACGAGGATGAAACTACTCACGAGCATGAAAACCGTGCCGTTTTGGCTTTCACCACTCCAGTACTGTGCCGGGTGGGTTGAATTGCTCGCGTAGTCGGGCTAACGTTTATTTAATAATTTATTTCGCGGGTCAACATACGTGAGTGCAAGTTCGCTTACATTGATACCCCACCGGAAAGGAGATATGCTGGTACCCACGACAGGGTCCTGGTTGATAGCGATAATCTCGTGATTGGTGAGGACCTCGAGCGATTCCTTGCTTGCTGATTCCAACTGAAGAGAAACTACATCCCTACCCTGTTTTTAACACAAGGTCAAGCACGTACATCAAGGCTGATCAAGAGAGGTGATTTCATGAGAGCCCAGGCGGTAAAATGTGTCTTGGTTTCTTCATATGATAGATCGCCATTCCCTCTTATGGGGGATGTTAGCAGTGGATAATGAAGCGCCAGATGTACTACTCACACTTCCAGCTAGGAAAACATCAGGTTTAATTCGACGGCGCAAATAGAATAACTCACGATATCCATATCGTTGTGACCGTAAAAATCTGTGGCCCACGTATAAAAAGAGTTCCTAGAAAAAACTAATCAAAACAACTCAAAGTAGTAAGCAGAGCAACCAACTGATTGATGAGCTTAGCAATTGACGACCAAGATGCTCCTGAAGGAATCCATCAGGTGGTATTCGAGTCACACTATGAATGAAATACCAATATCATCCGTTGTCTGACAAGAAAAGTTTGTCATGAATGCGCGGACAATACAGTGTGAAATCGCCCACCCGCCAACTTTGGCCATACCTCCTTGCCCACAACCAGCCCTGTTCCTATTGTATACATGGAATGAACACACGAACTCAGACATAAGATACATAGCCTTACCCTTCCCCACTGACATAGTGACAGGAATAAAGGCGGTTTTCCAGAAGTCACTGCGAGATCCTTGATGGCGTTCGCCATACGCTCATACCCTGTATGGCGGCCATCGGCTTGATATTTATATAATCAAGGTCATCATAAACAAGCTTACGGCCCATGATGTTCTGCCTTGTAATGTTGTCGAACGGCACTGCACAATTGTCGTACCTGCAGAAATCAAAGTCAGGACAACAGCATCATCACACAGACTGAGTATACGCACTTAAGGTAATCAAAGCCCCAGTCCTGGAACAACTTTACGTCCCTATGCAAGTATTCAAGGACTCGATGGTCGAAATAGGGGGTTAAAGCTTACCTTGCTTCATTCCGATACGACCCAGGGTATAACTGGCAAGTAAACCATCCGGCGTCACTGTACTGTCGCCGTAAATGTTAGAGACGAAAGAGGACAGGAGAACCACATCGTACAATTCCAGCTTTACTGCATAATCCTCGACATGAACGTTATATCTCAGTTGAGGGGCGCTGACAGACTCACAAACCCAAATCATGGATCTGGTCCGTCAACGTTTTCATTCCTGAAGGAAACCTAGCCTTGTCTATAAAAACAACGTGCCTTTTTCGTCTATACCACACACGAAAATCACGTACTTGCGACAATATCCCCGCTAGCACTTCGTTTTTTCTCTGAGTAACAATCATCGATATTGACATGATTATACCCCGCATCCTGAGTTCCGGAAATGAGTGTACGACCCACACGAGACTTGAATACAAACCGCAAGACCGAGGGATTTCATCAATTTGGCCGTCTTGATGATGAGTGCCTCGTCGATACCACACTAGTAGCACAAACCTTGAATTCTATCGCATTTGTTGGACAAAAACTACCCACATAATATGCATTCCAAGCTAATAGATAAGATTGAGCACCTTCCGACTAGCACAACCCGATGATCGACTTACTATTGTACCCCATGACTGGGAATGTTCCGTCAGACACCACACGCATTACACACGACTTCGACGCTCACCTGGAAGCCTTCCAACTCTCTGGATCCCGCTCGTGGGATGTGCATACTTTCTGTGGTAGACGAAGAAGGTCGATAGGCCCAATATCGCAGCGAGGGTGAACGCCAAAATACCCCAGAACAGACCGTTTGACTTTTTCCGTGAAGACTGCGCCTGCGCTGCATAACATGTAACAAAGTCATGTATCAACCTAGTTGTCATATCGGAGATCCTTCCTGGTTTGCAGTGTGCAACGAGGGATCACAATCTAGGAAGGCATGCTCACCAAGTAAGGGCGTGTTGATTGTAGGCGTGTCCTTGGGCTGCCGAGCAAACGACTCGTCACTGGTCCTTGGCTTCGCAATCATCGCAGAGTGCGTATCCTAGGTGGTGGTAGAAAAGAGAGTTGGGAAATGGGTTGCTCTCAGTTATTGTGGGGAAAACCGTCGCAATAGATAATGGCATGTGTTGGGGGCTCCTGACACCAAAATAGACACCGAGTGCCACTGTGCCAAGGTTTCAACTCAAAGTACTCTTTGGCACATACAACAACTTCTATTGTCACAAGCGATAACTTTCAAACCAACAAATGGATTGCCATCTACTAATCTTTTTGTCCATTCTCAGCTATGCACTGAGTTGCTGCTTCACCAGCGCAAGGCGAGAGACCCGCAGGTTCATCACCCGCATCTTGGAGCAAGAGGGCAACAACGCCATGAGGAGCGATGCCAGTCGCGGTATATTTGCGCACAGCGATGCCGTTGTTAGTGTGTGTCCAAAGATCCTAAAGAGTGACGTGTTCAGTTGAAAACGGCAAAGATGAGGGGATCAAAGAGGTATGACTATGTACCCTCACAGCATACTGGCGACCAGCACGGATCCACGGGGATTCGATCAGGTCGAAGGATAGGTCAGCGGGTTTATCGAGGGTATTGATCTATCACGAAGAGGACCAGTTGGACCGAATCATCCTGGAGGACACAGGCTTACAAGCATAAAGACTGTTCCATTCTCACTCGGACCGCTCCAAAATTGGGCGGGGAATGAAGAGTTGGAAGTCCAATCAGGCTAGAATTGTACATAGGAATACCGCTCCAGCAATGCGGAGGAGCAACGTACGTTGATGCCCCAGCGGAAGGGCGAAATGCTTGTGCCGTGCACTGGGTCTTGATTGATGGCGATGACCTCAGTATTCTTGAGGATACCAAGCATATCTGGGCTGATGGTCGCGAGCTAATGTGCCAATTCAATATTAGTGTGTGATTGAAACTTAGCATGCAAAACTCACGTTGGTACCAATCAATAGCGGGGCTTTTAAAAGCGCCCAAACAGTAAAGTGGGTCTTCGCTTCCTCGTAGGTAAGTTGTCCGTTGCCTACTTCGAGCTAAATTTCGCGTGATAATACATATCAGCAGTATTCGACAGAGGGCAGGCTCACCATATCAGGGTCGTTGCGTCCGTAGAAATCCGTAGCTTGTGTAATGAAGGAAGCGCTGATGGTGCGTTCAATCTCTTTCCTCGACAAACTATACAACAGGCTTACGCGTTAATGATCGATGCGATGGAGTTCCAGTTAGGTCCAATGTCAGTGGTAATCTAATTAAGTGATGACGCAATTATGATATGCGCCTAGGTTGAGTTAGTACTTACTCTCCAACTGTGGCCCATGGAAGCGCCCCAGCTACAATAGCAGAATCAGCTTGCAAATGATGTCAAGCTCGTTTTGGACTGACAGCCAAACTTGGTTCTAAGGATCACATATAAGCAGAACGTAACAATTGTATATTTGACGTACCCATCCCCATTCGCACAAGCTAAATACAATGGTAGTCCCGGTTTTTTTAGCCACATTGTTTAATGCATCTGCCATTCGTTTGTACTCTGCATCGTGTTGGGATGAGATGGTAGGTGCCCAGATCGAACAGAATACTCACTGCCGACAATACCCTGTCGGATCACATCGTCAAAGGGAACTAGGGGGGTATCAGGCAATGGAAATCACGCAGCATCAGCCGATCACTAACTAGCACAATTGTCATACCTGCATGGTAGGGTCGGTGATATTCCAGAAGTGAGAGAGGTGACAACACTCACTTCAAGTAGTTGAAACCCCAAGATTGGAACGTGAGAGCATCTTGTTCCTCGTGCATGAAGGAACCCGGGTATCCACCGCATGTGAACCAGCCGGAATCGGAGTACTGGGCGGAAATGAATGAGTAAGCTGTTGTCACCTGATCCAATAGCTTACGATGCCAGCATTACTACGTCAAACACGGACACAATAAACGTTTTATCAATTGAACAAAATTATTGTACTCACAAGCCCATCGAGTGCAACTGATCGGTAAGACCTTTCATGTTTGGGAAGCGAGTAGGGTCTGATATCATGAACCTCAGCTGGTCGATTTCATGAATGCCAAGTGGCAAACACGCAACTAACCGGAAAGGATTTCGCCTGAGGGGCTACGGGTCTTGCTTGCCCAACAATCATCCAAGTTGACATGATTATAGCCAACATCCTGAGAGATTATGAACTGGTCTGTCAGGTGGTTGAGTCCAAGTAGCCTCACCAAGAGACCGTGAGCCTTCATGAATTGAGCGGTTTGAATGATTACGGTCTCGTTCACATTGCACTAATTTGACATAGCCAATGTATATTAGCGTGAGATGGTACGTCGTCATCACACATAGCTCACCGCGAATGCATTCCAGGCTGCCAGAGATGTGACTGGTGAGGTCCATCAGTGCCTACGACCGGAGCGCCACTTACTATTGTAACCCATTACTTGGCAATAATTCAGCACCCCTACGGAGTCATGCAGTGGGTCAATCAACTTACCTGGAAGCTTTCCAGCGGCATTTTTCAGTGCGGTCACGGACGACGCAACGCAAAAAACACCAACAACGGCTCCAAGAGTCTTGGAAAACGGGAACATCTCAAGGTAAGAAAATAGCATCTCCCAGGAGCTTACCCTTTAAAACCCTACAGAATGACGTGATCGGAGCGGTAGAACCCATGGCTCTCGTGACCGGTAGCGGAATACACCTGACACAAGGCCAATAAATTTACCGAAACTTCCTTGCCTTGAGTAGTTCGAAACACGGCACAATGTCAAAGGACGTTTCATTTATAGTGGGCCGTTATGTGTATCATGCCTTGTACGAACTTTAGAGAGGTGAAAGACCGACCTATTATTGACGTAAGCAGTTCAGCACAACAAACGCCTCTCTGTCTGCAGCTTTCTTGAATAATGGGAGACGGATTTTGCCGCATGTTGGGGGAAGAAACATCCACATGGAACACGCGTTCTGTGCATGTGAACACGGAGAAGGAATCACCACACGCACCACGGCAATCCATCTCATTTTAGGGTACTGGTTACCTGATGGTACGCGCCATGGAAGCAGAGACAGGCCGCCCAGGCATCAGATGGCCCTGGTCACTGTCTCCCACATCGTGATGTGCATTGGCATATGAAACGATGCATCGTTCGGCGACGGTGTGGGATTCGATGATGATGAGTGTGCAGTGGAGTAAATAAGTCCAAATACGATCTGTCGCTTGTACTATCGCCATCATGAAGCTCGTCAGGTAAACATCTCTCTTGGCGTGCTTTAACCCGACTGCAGACTCACCCGTGTCCCATCTTTCCCCTGCAAACGTTCAGTGAAACATGTCGCTGATGCCCATTTTCTTTGATTTATCACATCAGGTTTTTGATGAAGTTGAACAACGAGACCGTCTCCATCGAGCTCAAGAATGGGTCGGTCGTCCACGGGACCATCACTGGTGCGTTTGTCATCGTCGTCACGTCTCTGCTAACCTCTCTACGGTAGGCGTCGACATGCAAATGAATACGTATCTCAAAACCGTCAAGATGACGACACGCAATCACGATCCTGTTTCCCTTGACTCGCTTTCTATCCGTGGAAACAATATTCGCTATTTCATTCTCCCCGATGCACTTCCCTTGGACACGCTCCTTGTCGACGATGCACCAAAACCAAAAGGGAGGAAAAAGGAGGATGCTCGCGGCCGCGGCCGTGGAAGGGTGATGGAACGGGGAGCACGCGGACGAGGCAGAGGTCGTGGGCGGGGGCGAGGGTTCTAATCAACCCACCAATGCCGCGCAAAATGCAAAAGGATGTTGTGGGGGGTGCCCGTTGCTCATCGCACGTTCTCCAGCTGTTAATACCTACTAAAATATCGTTCCAGGCCTCGGAACTTGGCTTGTATCTTTTACTGTTGTCTACTCTTAAAGACGTGCACTTTGTGCAACCCGCTTGCGAACGTTAGGCGAATTGGTAAAAACAAATACTGACATGCCATGTGTATTCAATGCCCCAATTTCGCATCCAGAATCCAGTTAACCTGGCATCCAAGTTGACCGATAGGAAAGCGTTTTATTTGCGTGGATGTGCGTGAATCATCGACAAGTAGCTGCGGAGGGGGATTATAGAGAGCTTGTAGGGGGGAAGGAGGTCTCAATAGTCGTTGGGAGGCAAAAGAGTTGGTGGCTGGCCCGGGTGACGGGGCGCTTCTGTGCCAGGCTTCGGTTCGATGGCGAGTGCTCCAAGTCACAGCGGCGCTATCAAACCCCTTCGACATCACGACTGCCACCCTAGCCTTATTTTCTTGTGTTTGACATTGCAAATGAGATTAATGTCATGCAACATTGCAGATCTGAACAACATCTGATATAAGTATTATAAGATCATTGCCAATGGATGAGTAGATAATATCCAGTAGATGACTATTGATACTATTGATATGGGGCATACAAAATGCAAAGGCTTGAACACTGTTCTTGTGCATGTGACTGTTACTGGCAATACCTATGGCTTGGTTTCAGAGCTGGCTAATGTTGTACAATATTGTGTATTCATTTTAAGGGGTTCATCAGCAAATCACATAGTGACTGTACATAACTATACACCCCTGTCCAGGGGCTACAGCATTACAGAAAGGTCCCCCCTGTCTACCACTGTGACTGGACTGTCACAGTGTCACACAGTGCTGTCACCATCTCAGCTTCTGTGACAGCACCAACAAAACTGCCCATTGCCGACAGACTGTACAGCACTGTACAGAATCGGCATTGCTGATATGCTGTGCAGCACCATGCAGAACCGATCATTGCCAGTATCCCGTGTTTGACAACACGCAACGCGGAGGCGATTTGGATGACTCACATTGTTGAGGTGTTTGAGGCTAAACGAAGTTGAGGCAGACGATGGTTGTGGTTGAAGCAAGAGATGCTATTAGAACTCAGATGAGGAGTTCGAAGTTTATATACATGATGGGAGTCATGATTATATAATACTCTAATCTAATCTAAAGGATAAGATAAGAAAATAGGAGCGAAGGCAGCTGAATAACAGCGCGTTCAACATCCCGTACAGCACCATACAGAACTGTTACAGTTGCTAATATGTTGTGCAGTGTCATACAGAACCAATCATTGCCAGTATCCCGTACAGCACCATATAGAACTATTGCAGTCGCTGATAGGCTGTACAGTGTCGTACAGAACCATTACAGTTGGTGATGCTACCGTACAATAGGCTAGACCGTGCTGCTGTTGAGTTTACAAACGAGTGTGGCGTGTAGCCATGGGCTTAGGTAAGCCCTGTTGCAATGGCATGCTCCCTTTGCAGGGAGCTGGGAAGAGCAATGCAGACAGATCTTACATACCTGAGAGAGATGGTAACGGTTGAGAGTCAAGAGTGATTGTAAGTCAGCTAATGTTATTCGTAC
>JBBPJJ010000692.1:0-15536 GCA_038088635.1 Veloboletus limbatus
ACTAGTACAGAGGAGATATCTAGGGAAGAAGACGTCGTTTCGACTTCCCTTACTGAAAACCCTTGCTAGACTCTTCCTCAGCAGCCTCATCGAAGCATAGCTTGAGGGTTTGGAGGATTTCTCCTTCATTCTTGCCAGAGGAACGAAGGCTATTGACATAGGTATCTAAGGCGGATGGGGTCTTGGGGGGTGGGGTTGGTGACGAAGGGGATGTTGACATAGCTACTGCTCGAATCTGTTGGGGGCGAGGGAGAGAAGAGGAAAATGCCTTGCAGTTCTGAGCGTTATGTTCTTTCTTGCGGCAACGAAGGCAAAGTCCTTCTCGAAAACAACGAGCTTGCTCAGCAGGAGTGAGTTTGGCGACTTTGATGGCATCAACATCCATGGCATTTGGGTCAGAGGTAGACGAGGTGACGTGGTTGCGAGGGGTGAATACTGAGGGAGCACGATGCCCCTTCTGAAGAGCGGCAATTCGTGCCTTCTGAGCATGGAAGGTCTTCGCCTTGACAATCCATTCAGCGATGGTGGTGGGGAGTGGGGTCATAGAGAGGATCATGGTGGAGAGCTGTTGGTCAAGCCCAAGTGAGAACTGATCAATGAGGGTGACTTCGTCAGTGATTCCCGCCTTCGAGGCGAGATTCTGGAAGTCTGTGATATACTTTTGGAAGCTGTCGTCGATTTCACCCGAGGTCAGCTTAGAGGACTTCTGGATGAGCTTGGAGAGCTCAAGACATGCGGTGGCTTTGGTGTCAAAGGAGTAGAAGGTAGACTCGAAATTTTCAACAAACTTCTCGAAGGTCTTCTCCTTGGAGTTGACAGAAGCGTCGGCCATGCGGTCGTACCACATCTCTGAGAAGGAGACTCCTCGTCCCTTGCTCATCTTGTTGAGCGTGGTCATGATCTTGTCCTCGGCCTTCTTGTAAAGTGAGCTGTTAATAGAAAAGTAGGTGTTCATCACCTTGATCCATTGGGTGGCATCGGCTGGTTCACCTGAAAAGTCTGCTGGGAGGGCAGCTTTGAGCTCGGACATGGTGACAATGGGGGGTGCTGGGGTGTCTGGGGGTGCAATGGGTGTAGAAGTACTAGGGACTGGTGGAGCGAGGGTGATGGGCAGTATTGGGGACGAGGTGACTGGGGTTGGGGGTACTAGGGAGAGACGAGGTTCCTGGGTGGGTCAACTGGACGAAGAGGCGATTCTTCGTTTGTGATACTGAGGGGTCGGGAGTAGGGTGCTTCGTGGAGGAAGCGCTGAGGACTGTGGGACTAGAGCTAGGGAGGTATCTTCCTCGTCGAACGAGGACTCTGGGGCTTGGTATCGAGGGGCTATGGTGACTAGTGGGTCCTACTCCTAGATAGGAGGGACAAAGATAATTCTCGATCTTTTGTTACGCGAGGCGTACTAGTGAGGATGATGAGCTAGCAAAGTAGCACCTCTACCACGGAGAGGGTGCACTTCCTTGATCTCTTGTGCTAGCGAAGACGAAGAGTTCTTGCCACACGAAGGCAAGGCTAAGGAGGACTGAGGTTATGACTGAGGGACGACTGAGGGACTAAGAGTGACTCAAGAGTATGCTAGATTGTGCAGATCAAGAATGAGAATAGAGTACAGTGGGAGAAGTACTTAAATAGATAGGGACGTGTAATCATGGAACAAGATGGA
The DNA here is from genome assembly GCA_038088635.1 of Veloboletus limbatus. Classification (NCBI taxonomy): domain Eukaryota; kingdom Fungi; phylum Basidiomycota; class Agaricomycetes; order Boletales; family Boletaceae; genus Veloboletus; species Veloboletus limbatus. The sequence goes on from JBBPJJ010000692.1 coordinate 1,661, forward strand.
AGGAGAAAGAAGATTAGCTAATCTAAAGGGACGCGTAAGCATAGAACCTGATAGAACTCAGGAAAAGATTAGCTAACTACACGACTACCAGAGAAATCGTGAAGAAGAAGGAAAGTTCAGGAAGGAAGATGAAGATGGATGCGATCGCCACAAGAGAAGAGAAGAATATGATCATATGAATAGAGAAACATACCACTAACACGAGAAGGTGTAGGACGAAGGATGGAGAAGCAGTATGTGGAGCGAAATAGGAGGAAAATTGTAACACAGGGCACTTCACACTCTGATTTGAGGTAAGTTATTGTAACGCTATTTGGAGTCACTGTACCTAGCTATGCAGAGCTAGCCAGTGCTGTCCAGCACTGTCAAATTAAAAAGTGATTTGCTGATTTGAAGACAACCCCTCCAGTTTAAGGGATGCTCCCTCGGGCTTACCAATGGCATTTTATGATAGCACATGAATTACCAATCTTACACAGCATCAGCTCAATGCACTGGAAACCTTGTTGAGTGTCTTTGAATGGATGAAAATAGCTACTATTACACAACCCAATCATATTAGTTTTGATTGATTTTCACAAACCCCAGTGTGTTCTCTTGAACAAGTGGGGGCTTCATAGCATGGAGACAAGTCTGGGCCGATGAGTGATCTCCCTGATTATGATTGGGTGATGAAGACAGGTAATTAGTTTCAGCTCATTCTGAATATGAAATTTATTATTGTCATTGGGCACCGCTCTTATCTTGAAGTTTAGAATACATACTCTTTGTTTGCCCTTTCTTGAAGTTTTTACTCCCACTTGTCCGTTATCTAAACTTGAAAATTAGTCAGTCAGTCAATGTGAATACTGTATGTAAAGTTTTTGCCCATGTTTACTCTGTGTCCAGATTTCAAGTAAACCCTACCATTGAGAACATGAACCTACACTCGCAACTACTTGAAGATTTTACACACATTCAGGTCTTCACACAGGCTTTGAATTCTTTCCTTGCATGAATGGTAAAATATTTTTTATGCTCATGATTCACATCTAGAATGACATCTAGGTCTGTCCTAGATATTGCAAACCCTGTTGTGTAGGCTAGCGACAGGGAGATCTGATTGGGCTTCTTAACAGAACCTGACCGCAACTTGAACAATGCTGTTGACGTACAGCAGCAGCTCTGGGCCTTGTGACGTGGCGGAGGATGCGATGATCGTATCGAGCGAGGTCAACTTGGTGTGATCAGCTCTAGAGAACGGTGGTGGCTTTGCTATGGACCAGTCTCTTCCACTGTCGCACTCGATACCAAATAGTGATGGACACGTCCGGTCCTGAACTTCAGTTCGAACCAAACTTTTCGTGAACTGAACTTTGGTCGTGTTCAGGGTTCAGTGAAAGGGCTGAACTGGATCCACCTTCAGGTTTAGGTTCATGATTATACTGAACCTTTGTGGGCGGTTCTGAACGTGTTCGAATGTGTTCGAACGCATCTAGTCAAAGTACCAGGCTGGTCGGTCACCCTGTGCCAAGCTTGATCACGTGCTGGGATTTTTCCTCATGCTCGCACTCAACAGTCGACTCAACATGCCTGATGTGGCATGCCTGGATAGTCCAAGTCAAATTCTGATTTGCCACCACTGTTCCTGTCGCAGGTGCCTCTACCGGAGAACAAGGTTAGAATCTCTTCCCATCAATATGATCTGAGTTTGCCATTCAAGTTCTGCAAGTGTTCTGCAGATGAAACCTGGTAAGTGAATACCTTCTGTGGATGCTGCTTAGCGTCGCATTGAAAGGTGTTCCAAGGATGATGCTCAGAAGCTAGCATGATGGTCCTCGGGCCCTCGTATCTTCAAGTTGGCCGCTAACAGCATCTCTGTATAAAGGTGAGGCCTTCAAGTTCTTGTAAACCGTCGTAACAATGTCCGCTAATCCTGCTCATGATCAGTGTGCCATTGGCCCTGATGGCCAGTTGCTGGACGCAAGCTTAATTCAGTTCTTCAGCGATGTTGATGATGAGCTTCCACTCCCTCCTGTTCCCTCCTCCACCATCAAACTACATATCCCGGCTCCTGCAGCCAGGGTTACCAGTAAACGTCGCTATGAGCGTGTTTCCAAGGCTTCGCACCGTGTAACTGATCCAAATAATGCAAATACCACCCATGTCTGTGCTGGCAAACGCAAGGCATCATCAGCCGAGCTTAGTAGCCAAGATAAAGCAGCCACTCGCACCCTTGGATATTGGATGTTTGACGATGACACTGCCGAATTTCCTGCAGATACTGACACCAATGCATCCGAAGTTCCAATAATCACCGATGTCACTGACAATGATAGGTCCGATGATGGTAATCATGGTGATGAGCATCATCAGATGTCTACTACAGACATGGGCGATGCTGATCGTATGGTCCATCCTGAAACTATTGGTACTCTAAACTTTATACTGATTTATTCTAGTCTATGATTCGTCCCAAGGCTGAACGTACAGCAGATGTCCAAACCATTTTCTCCCCTGGCGAGGTTATCAACCCGGATACGAAGAAGTCTGAGAAGGGACATTGGTGTAGCATCTGCAAGTAAGTGGTCACGGTATTTGCGTGGGTATTCAAACCGCTAACATGGTGTGTGAACAGAGCGAAAGGCATTGCTGACAAGCTTGGATTCCTCAAAGGGAGTGTTACTAGTTTGCAGTGTCACATTGCATGGTAAGCAGGATCACCTAATGTGTGCATGTACTAATTGTATGTGTGTGGTATGTTAGACACCAAGATCATGTTTCCGAGTATGAAGCTTGTTGCGCAAAGGCTGGGGTGCCACTTCATCCACGTGCGCTACCCAAGGCTGATAATCTGTATGTTATATATTTTAGCCCAATTTATTCACTAACATACATATTGAATGTAGAGGCAGTCAAACGACTCTTGATGCATGTCTTGTGCAAAAGCCACAAGTTCCGGTATTTACGACTGCTGGCCTGCTCAACTACATTGTTGAGCTTATTGTTTCCGAAGATGATGTGAGTTTGTGACTAGCGTTCCAAACCTTTAATACTGAAGTCACCTACTGGCGTATTTAGGCATTTTTACTTGTTGATAAGGGACCGTTTCGCCACTTATTGCAATATATGCGGCCTGCTTTGGCTGATAAGGATATTCCACATCGTAAAAAGGTCCGGGCTGAGATCCTTCAGAGAGCTAAGCTTGTCGAAGCTCAGATCAAAGAGCGCCTCCAGGTAAATAATGTAATGCTCAACTTTCAAGCTTCATATTTACCTGTTTTTAACATAGACAATTGATGGCCGAGTTTCGTTCACATTTGACGCATGGACAAATGATCTGATCTACAAAAGTGGGAGTTACACTCAGAACAACTCACATTCAGTGTGATGAAAGGCAAACACTCTGGCGCCAACATTGCCAAGATCATTACTCAGACCATTGACTGTTACAACCTCAGAGATAAGGTAAGTCATTTCGCTTGTGTCGGAGCAAACTCACATTGTATTGTCAAAAGGTTGGATGGTTCACTGCTGACAATGCAACCAATAACGACACAGCAATAAGGTCGTTTGCAGAGGACGTTCTTGAGGCAGGATTGAAGGACTACAAGGAACAACGCATCAGGTGTATGGAGCCTGCTCTCCACCTTGCTGCTGGCCATTTTGTAGATAAGATCTCGCCAACCTCCAGTGCTCAACTTGCAAGAAAGTTATGGGCAGCAGCTAGGAAAATCAAGGAGGCACAGACACTAGGTGGAGTAGATCTGGATGTACTCAATGCTGAAGTAGAAGCTGCTATGCAGGCATGCAAAATTTCTGATGGAACTGAATCACAATCAGATGATGCAGAATCAGATCTTGACGTTGCAGATGCACTTGGAAAGGCACTTGCGCTGATCAAACAGGTATGTTTCCAATTGGTGACACAAATGGAATGACAATGAAGTCATTTCAGATTCGCAAATCTCCGCAGGCATGGGCCTTTTTCCACAAAACGTGTAAAGAGGTGAATGTTCCTAAGCTTGAGTTGCTCCTCTGGGTTCGCACTCGCTGGGCATCACTATATTATTGTTTGGAGCACTTCTTAAAGCTTCGAAAGGTATGTTATGTTCCTATGCTATCTCATAACATTAGCTCATATTTGGAATAGGGAATTGCTTGCTTTGTAAAAGAGGCTGACAACAGTGACAAAGTGCCAACACTCAAACGGAAGCAGTATGCTGACTATAAGCTCATGTCTTCCGAATGGGAGCATCTCACCCTCCTTCATCAGGTGTTACAGGTTCGTGATACAATAGTATAGTCAGTAATGTGAATGATAATATAGTAACCAATTCTAGGAGCCAGCCTCTGCCATGCAGAGTTTTTCGACAACGGCCCATCCATCCCTCTCCCGCTCAATTCCAGTCCTTGAATTTCTCACACAGAGCTGGGAGGACTTTCACGATGACCCAAGGTACAAGGCCCTTACGGCAGCCCTTCAGGCCAGACTAGATAATCTGGGAAAGTGGTACCGGACTACTGATGAATCAGACGCCTATTTTATCATGATGGGTAAAATTTTTGACTGTCTGTACGATAATTACTGACATAAACGTGCATTAGTCCTAGATCCTACAATTAAACTTGCCTATGTGAAGAAAAAGTGGGCATCAGCTCAATATAAGAATGGTTTGAAGAGATTTGAGGCTGCGGTAAGCATCTAATACCAATACGATTTCGGGCACTAAGCTTTGTAGTTTGACTGATATTATATTTCCCCCTCGACCCGAGAACAAGCTACGGCCATCCTATCAAAGCCAGGTGCAGTAGTTCAATCCAGCTTGGGATCCGTGCAATATGGCCATGCCTGGATGCAGCAAACAGTTCACGCAGAGAAGCAGGCACAACGTGCCACCAATCCCCACGCAGAGCTAACTTCATACTTGACTAGCTCCCTAGAGGAAGAGGTGACAGACATCGTACAGTGGTGGGGGGTAAGTGGGGCATTGTTTCATTGATGTGTTCGCTAAACAGTTTGGCTCAGAAACACTCGAATCAGTATCCTACGCTGGCCCGTATGGTGTGTGATTACCTAGCCATTCAAGAATCTGCAACCCCATCGGAACGAGCTTTCTCATCTGTGTTACAATTCATCTTCGTCTCTTCTCTCGCTTTGTTTCTTCTATCTTGATGACCTTTCTATGGTAACCCGCGAGTTCACCTTTTCATCGTCATCCTGATTATGATTACTTTTCTTCTTTCCGATTCCTCGGTCTTCGATAGTGTTACGATTTCCCCTATTCTTACTCCTTTTACGGGAACCCCTAACTTCGGTCTACAACGTCGCCCTTGGCATACTCCTTTGGATCCTCCTCACGCTCCTCGTACTGTACCCGCTGAGTACAGCCTTCCTCCGCTCCTTCCGACTCATTCCTTAAGCACGCCTCGTGTTCATCACGTGCTCACCTCGAGGCTTCCTTTTAGCATCACCTTGCTGCGGCTTCCATTCCAGCATTGCCTTGCTGCGGCTTCCTTTCACAGCCTCACACCACGAGCTCCCCTCGTGCTTACTCGAGTCATCCTTATTCCCGCTCCGGACCTTATCCTCGGTCCTTCCCTTGTCCTCATGTCCGGACCATAACCAGAGTCCTTCCCTGTTCCCTCGGACCTCATGGTCATTCCCCGATTCCCGTCTCTTGATCTCCGCCTCATGCACGCCTCGTCCCCTCCTCGTGCATTCCCTCGGCCTAACCCGAGCCCTTCTATATCGCCCTCGCCTTCCCGGCTCCCATTGACTCACTCAACATGAGTCATCGCCCCTGTCTCTGACTCACTATTGAGTCTGCCTCCTTTTCCCTTTGCTTCTTTGATCTTCCCTTCCTTTCATAGAATACCCTTAGCCCTATGCTCTCATGCGCATAGCCTCGGCTTCTCTTCTCGCACAGCCTACTTCCTGTGCCTTCCTTCCTTAGTCTCTTCTCTCCGTTTCCTTCGCATTCTATGACCTTCCTTCGCACAGCCCATGACCGGTGCTGTCCTCATTCCACACAGCCCTTGACTGGTGCTGTTCTCTTTCTCCTTTCTTGACATGGTCCGTGCCCCTTACCTTACGCTATATAAACCCTAGTAGCACATACCATGTTCTCTATTCTTGATCTCCCTGGACTTCCCTTAGACCCTAGTCCCTAGGCTCCCACCTAGTTCCCTAGATCTACCCCTAGTCCTTGTACTCCTTGCAATCCCAGCTTCCTTTGCTGATTCCGCGCTCGACCCGGTATACGACCCCTTGGTTGGCACTATCCGTGTGCAGCCTACGTCCCCGCGTACACCATCGACGGCATCGGCCAAGGACCCCCTCGTCCTAGACCTCACCAGGGCTACATGTGTGCTTACCCAAGTACACACGTAACAGATAGCTGACTCACCAACTGAGTCATATGTAACCTCGTCAATTCTTACCCTTCAACAGGGTTCTTTCTGCTTCCTTCGCATTCCTTATTATTCCATAACATTCCTTTACTCATCTCTTTTACCTTCTATCCTTTCTTAGTCTTGGTCCGTGCTAGTCTTTCCCAAAGTATATAAACCGTACTAGCACGACTTGTACTCCTTAACTTTGAGCTCCACAATTCTACTCCTAGTCTTGCCTCTCAGTTTGCCGACTTCAGTCCTCAGTCCCTCAGTCCCAGTAAAGGCCTCTCTATAACGAAGCCTTCCTCAAGCCCTAGTCCTTGCCCCTAGTCTTAGTCACCTTGCGGCTACGTGCGAGCCTACCCGGCCCACACGTAACAAAAGCTCAAAGTTTACTTCTGTGTGGCCACTATCATCATGAGCCGTATCCTTCCTCATTCTGTCGTCAAGCACTCCCAGAACATCGAGAACAACTCCTCGATACCCACCCCCAGTTATCCCAGAATCATCTGACAATGAAGAACTCTCAGAAACCTCAGACCAAGATGAAGATAACGAAGAAACTTCGCCAGTAACCCCAGTACAACCTTTGCCTCGATCCCCAGTCACTATACAACCAATGACTAACTGACCCACTGAATTACGACTCAACGCTCCACAAGAGTTTAATGGAGTTTATTCTGAATACCCGGGATGGTACAACAACGTTGTGTTTTACCTCAGCACCAATTCCGAGATCTACAACAACAATGCTAAACAAATCGCCTTCGCTCTGTCATACATGAACAAAGGATCAGCCATGAGTTGGGCAACCACACTCCGTGCTAGTTGCATACAAAAAGATGGCACTCTCAATATGGGTACATGGGCTTCTTTCACCGCTAAGCTCAACAGGGCATTCAAACATCACAATGTCGTTAACCAAGCTATCGGATGGCTTTCCACAAAGAGGATGATTTTGAATAAAGGTGTGTTCACCCCTTCCCTCAGTCTCTACACCACCGAGTTTCAGACCAACGCTGCGCGCGCCAGTATCACCGACCACAACGTCTTGATCTGCTACTACTCCGCTGGAATCCCTTCAAATCTTATGATGCGCATCATGACCATGGACCCAGTACCAGACTCGATCGACAAATGGTACGAAAAAGCCGCATCGTTCGACGCAGCCTGGAACAGAGTCAGGTAAATTAAAGCACATACCCCCCATGCATCCACTCCAGTTGCACGGCCTTTTTCTTTTCCCCACAAGGACCCAAACGCCATGGAAGTCGACACGACCACAATCACTAGACCACCCAAGCTTATGCCAGAATCCTGTAAGGAATGCCAAGAACGAGGACTCTGTTTTAAGTGTCGTCTTCCCGGTCACTCAGCCACCAAATGCAAGACCCGTTTCGTCAACACCAAAGCTACCTGGAGAGAAAAGATGCAAGAAGATGCCGATGTAGTTGTGAAAAGAACCAACGAAGAAGAGATGGGAGAAATCCTGGACTTGATGGAATATGATGACGAAGATGACGAAATCCTCGTCAATAAGGTCCAGTCTTTTTAACAGGAGAGTCTGTAACGACGTCAGTCTCTCCTTCTCATACTAAATACTCGCCTGTACAATCCACGTCCAAGAAATCATTATTCATAACCACCACGCTATCGATTCCTGCAAGTACCACGAAAACCATCGTCACCACCGCCCTCATAGATTCCGGAGCACATATCAATTGCCTTGATTGGGGTTTCGCCCGAAAGAACCAGATCCCCTGCACCAGATTGCCAAATCCGATCCCTGTCAAGAACGTTGATGTATCCCTGAATATCAAGGGGACGATCCATTTCACCACCGACCTTTACGTTACTATCGGACACACCACAACCAAAGTTCTCTTCCATGTCATGGGGTGTGGCAATGATCACATCATCCTAGGGTTCCCCTGGCTTCAACAAGAAAACCCCATTATCAATTGGAAAAGAAACCAACTACGATTTAGACCAGAAACCGACCAAGCCAACGATCTCATCGCCGAAAATCAAAACCATATTCGGAAAACTCAACAACACCCAGGATAATACAAAAACGAACCTCATCCAGTATGCCACGCTGCGATCACCCACATATTCGACAAAAGGTTGTATGACTACCTTGAAACAAACAACAAAAATTTCCTTCAACCAGAAGACTTTACCAAGAAGGCGGTAACCTCTTATTGCATTAACCGCATCATCAAAGGAGATACACGCTATCTGACCCCACGATGCGTCTCTCCTGCTATGGTAAAAGCTTATACTACATCTACAGATTTAGCAATACAAAATCTGGCCCTCAAACCAAAAATAACTCTCCTAACCGAGTACAGTGACTGACTATCAATCAGTGTTTTCAGAAATCGCTGCCAGAACTTTACCACCAACTCGACCTTATGACCATGCGATCAGCCTAAAGGACTCTTTTACTCCCAAGATCGGTAAACTATACCCATTATCCACTGATGAAACTAAAGCAGCCGATGACTTTATCAAAGAGCATCTCAAATCTGGCAAAATTCGCCCCTTGAATTCCCCGCAAGCTTCACCATTCTTCTTTGTCAAAAAGAAAGATGGTAAACTTCGCCCCTATCAAGATTATTGCTACTTAAACGAACATACTGTCCGAGATGCTTACCCTCTACCACTCATTACAGATCTAATCAACAAACTAAAAACAGCAAAACATTTTACCAAGTTTGACGTCCGATGGGGTTACAATAACATTCGGATTAAAGACGGCGATCAATGGAAAGCGGCATTTATCACGCATTGAGGGTTGTTCGAACCAATGGTTATGTTTTTTGGCATGACTAACTCCCCCGCCACCTTCCAGCGCTTTATGAATGACTCATTCCGTGACATGATAGCGGAAGGATGGTTAGTAATTTACATGGATGACTTACTAATTTACTCCCCTGATAAAGAAACTCATGAACGTAACACCAAACGCGTTCTTCAACATATGCGCGACTTGGATCTACACCTCAAATTGGAGAAATGCGTCTTCGACACCTTGGAAGTCGAATATCTCAGCATGGTTGTCAAACAAGGGCAGTTGGCTATGGACCCTATCAAGCTAGACGGTATTCGCGCCTGGAAGCCACCCGCTACTCTCAAGGAAGTTCGATCTTTTCTCGGTTTTACAAACTTCTATCGTTGCTTCATCCACAATGATTCTACCTTAGCTCAGCCGTTGATCAATCTAACTAAGAAAACCGTCCCTTGGGACTGGACCTCGGACTGCCAAACCGCTTTCGACTTGCTTAAAACAACATTCCTGACTAAGCCCGTTCTTCAACTCCCTGACGTCTCTAAGCCATTTGCCATTGCTACCGATGCCTCCAAATGGGCAACAGGAGGTATTCTTCTCCAGTCCGACACCAATGGGGACTGGCATCCCTGTTCATATCTCTCACAATCCTTTGCACCTGCCTAACAGAACTACGACATTCATGATCGTGAACTTCTTGCAATTCTTCGCGCCCTGCGCGCCTGGCGGCATTACCTGATTGGTTCTTCCAACCCAGTCCAGGTCTTTACCGATCACAAGAATCTCACTTACTTTCATCAAGCTCAGTTACTAAACTATCGCCAGGCTCGCTGGCTGTTGGATCTGCAAGATTTTGACCTGCAAATCACTCACGTTCCCAGTAAACTACTGACTGGCCCTGACGCCCTCTCCCGCCACCTGGATCATGTTCCCGCCAATGCTCCCCCTGATAATACCGATGTTACCCTCCTCCCTGATTCTCTCTTCGTCCGACTTATTGACGACACTCTCGATCGCCAAATCTGGAATGCTTCTGCTTCCGACCCCCTCATTCTCGATTGGCTGCACCCTTGGCCCATCCCCGGTTCTTCCGCCACCCGCCTTTCATCTGATTGGTCTTACGCTGATGGCAAGCTCTCCTACCAAGGTCGTTTATATGTTCCCTGTAATGATCTCCTTCGCCGCTCTGTCGTGTCTGGGTGCCACAATCATGAAACGGCAGGACACCCGGGTTACCTCAAAACTCAGCAGTTGGTCGCCATGCACTACTGGTGGCCCGGCTTGGCTCAGTATATCCGCTGCTATGTTGAGGGCTGTGCTGTCTGTCAGTGGAACAAGTCTAACACTCACCCTACCCGTCCTCCGCTCATGCCAATCCCTTCCGTTTGCACTCGTCCCTTCCAGCAGGTTTCTTGCGATCTCATCACTGGTCTTCCATCCTCCGTTGACTTCGACTCTCTTCTGGTCGTGGTTGACCATGGCCTTACTAAGGGGGTAATTCTCTGCCCTACTACTGCCACCGTCACCACCGAGGGCATTGCCTCATTGTTTTTTACTCACGTCTTTACTCGGTTTGGTCTCTACAAGAAAATTATTTCCGATCGAGGTCCTCAATTTGCCTCTTCCTTCGCTAAGGAATTGGGGAGACTTCTTGGTTACAAACTCGCTATCTCCACCGCCCATCACCCCCAGACCGATGGCGAAACGGAACGTGTGAACCAGGAGATAGAAACCTATTTACGGATCTTCTGTGGGAATGAACCAACGACTTGGGCCAACCACATTGCAATGGCAGAATTTGCGCATAATCATCATCCCCATTCGGTTACAGGAAAGTCACCATTCTTTCTCATGATGGGCTTCGAACCCCAAGCCTTACCCACGGTTCTCCCATCATCTAACCTTCCCGTGGTCAATCAACGGTTATCAACTCTTATGGCAGCACGAAACGAAGCCCTTGCGGCCCATGAACTAGCTAGACAAACCATGGCGGCAAGATCTAAACAACGGTTCACCCCATTTAAATTAGGAGAAAAGGTGTGGTTAGAAGCGAGAAACTTAAAACGCCTGGTGGTTAACCCCAAATTCGCCGCAAAACAAGAAGGACCGTTCATCATTACAAAAATTCTCTCACCCATCACATATCAACTGCGCCTTCCAAAGACTTGGAAAATTCATCCAGTATTCCATTCCTCCCTTCTTTCTCCCTATCATGAGAACGATACTTACGGAACGAATTTCACACAACCACCACCAGACTTAATAGACCGCGAGGAAGAATACGAAATTGAGGAAATCCGACGCCATCGTGGTTCCACAGCACACCGTTCTTTCCTAATCCGATGGAAAGGATACACAGCCGAAGAAGACTCGTGGGTTCCCGAGCGGAACTTGAAACACTCCGCAGCATTGTTAAACGACTATAAAAAACGTCACAAGCTTTGACAATCCCCTTTCTTTCTTTCTCTCCCATTTTATGTTTGATTTCATTCCAAAAGAAAAACTCTCCCACTTCACCTTCCGCTTTCGCTACAAGGTCCCCAGTTCTCACTCATCCAAACATGCTTACTTTTGCCGCTACGATTACTGTCCTTTTCATCACACTTTTTAATTTCTTTTCGTCCTCCTCTCCTCTTCATTCACCATGGGTATGACCTATGCTGTCCGTTCTGTTTCCCCCATTCCTGAACTGGTCGATGACGCCTCCTCATCACATTCCTTTGTCACTGCCCCGGAACAGATCCATCTTCAACTTCACAACGACTTAGAAGAACAAAACGATTCCGATTCCGTAACCGCAGAAGCAAGGTGGGGAGAGAGTCCCGACGATGCCTGGCAGGTGGCGAGACCTGCAATAGATACGCTCAATCCTTTTGCTATCCGATCTATTAGTTCTCACCCACTGATTTTATCGGTTCTTCTTCTACCAGCGTCTCACCGTCTCCGAACCAATTCACCAGATGACACATATGCCCAGGTGCTCCTCCACCGCATCACCGATTCCCGCCTGGCTATTCCAGCCACCAGTCACCTCGACTATGGATCCCCCCTTCTCGCGCTGTACAAAGCCTTACTTGAGACCGAATGCATGGATCTCCTAGTATGAAACAACTCCACCAATCCCGACGCCCACATGACCCTTGTCGTGGGGGTCCTTCGACATATTAGGGATCATCTGCGTGGCGCGCTCGTCACCATGGGATATCAGCTCCATTTCAGAGAATTTCTGGCAGACGTCGAGCGCTATACCCAAGAACTAACCCTCGCACAGGGAGTCCAACCTCCCCCCTATTCGTCTCTCCACCCCAAGCGCTTCCTCCTCCCCTCTTGACCCTGCTGTTGAAGCATCACTCGCTCACACCGACGCGTGGCTCGCAGGGCTTGACGGACGACTCGTTTTACCTCCTAATCATCCCTGTTACCTTGAGGCATGTTTTGAGTGCCACCGCCTTGGTCATCGTCATGCCCAATGTCCTCAGTACCAATGCCCATTATGCCTTGTATGGGCTCCGAGACATGCGCAGGTTCGCTGTCCTAGTCGACCTAGGCCTCGGCCTCCTCGTCGCCCGACTTCTTCATCGTCGTCGAACTTATCCCTCACTCAACATCCCCTTTCAGGCTCATCCCCACATTCTCAACGGCGTTCCTCTGCTCCTCGTCATCGTCGTACCGTCTCCCCCATTTCTCCGCTTCCCGACAATAAAGCACATGTGGATGACATCTGGGATGATGTCACCTATGCTAATGTCACGGGCTCCCCCGATGCTTATGCTCTGGATCTTTAGGTCGACCCTGCGGCGCATGTGTCCTTCAAGAACTGGTTCTCGTCAGCGACTCGAGACATAGTGGGGGGGTAATGTTAAAATTCACTGGACTGGACTTATCTTTTATTTCTTTTGTTTCTTTTGTTTCATCTTGATAACCTTTCTACGGTAACCTGCGGGTTCACCTTTCTTCTATCATCAAGATTACTATGCTTTCCCTTCGTTCTGATTCTACGGACTTCTATAAGCTGACTCACTACTCAAGTCATACTTAGCCATGTAGTTCTCCGCCCTTCAACAGGGTTCTTTCTGCTTCTATCGCATTCTGCGATGTTCCTTTAGTTATTCTTCTTTATCCTTTTCCTTTCATAGTCATGGTCCGTGCTAGCCTCTCTTGACATATATAAACCGTACTAGCACGACCTGTACTCTTTAACTTTGAGCTCCGCAATGCTACACTTAGTCTTTCCTCTCAGTTCGTCGACTTCGGTCCCCAAGTCCCTCAGTCCCAGTAAAGGCCTCTCTATAACGAAGCCTTCCTCAAGCCCTAGTCCTTGCCCCTAGTCTTAGTCATCTTGTGGCTACATGCGAGCCTACCCGGCCCACACATAACAACGTCCGCCCCAGTCTCATGTCCTTTCTCTTTTCCCTGCAAAGACCCAAACGCCATGGAAGTCGATGCAGCTACAATCACTAGACTACCCAAGCTTACACCGGAATCTCGTAAAGAATGTCAAGAACGAGGGCTCTGTTTCAAGTGTCGTCTTCCCGGTCACTCGGCCAATAAATGCAAGACCCGCGTCGTCAACACCAAAACAACTTGGAGAGAAAAGAAGCAGGAAGATGTTGATGTAGTTGTGAAAAGAACTGACGAAGAAGAGATGGGAGAAATCCCGGACTTGATGGAATGTGACGACGAAGATGACGAAATCCTCGTCAACAA